>APFE031680443.1:0-17133 GCA_000404065.3 Pinus taeda | reverse complement strand
ACATCTTCCGTATATGCCCAGTTTCCGTATATGCGCACATCTTCCGTATATGGCCAGTTTCCGTATATGCGCGCATCTTCCGTATATGGCCAGTTTCCGTATATGCGCACATCTTCCGTATATGGCCAGTTTCCGTATATGCACACATCTTCCGTATATGCCCAGTTTCCGTATATACGCACATCTTCCGTATATGCCCAGTTTCCGTATATGCACACATCTTCGGTATATGCCCAGTTTCCGTATATGCGCACATCTTCCGTATATGCAGACATCTTCCGTATATGCAGACATCTTCCGTATATGCCCAGTTTTCGTATATGCCCAGTTTCCGTATATGCGCACATCTTCCGTATATGCAGACATCTTCCGTATATGCCCAGTTTTCGTACATGCACACATCTTTCGTATATGCCCAGTTTCCGTATATGCACACATCTTCTGGCCGGGGGATTAACCTAGGGGGGAAATTGGAATGTTAAGGGTGGACGATTGAAAAAATGAGAATGGTTGATGACTGAAGGGTAGGGGTGAGCATTGGGAAGGTATTACAGAGGTGGTTATAGGCATGGAAGAATTTATGGAGGAAAAAGGTGGTGGGTGTGGGCGATGATACATCCTAATTGGTTCAGCAATAGGGGGGAGCACCCTTGGGGAGGATATTGGGGTGTTAATGGCTGAAGCCGTGTTCCCAATGCTAGATCTTTTTTCATTAGCACGTTCATCAAATAAACGAATTCGACAACTTGGAATGTTGTGAGATGTGGGACCCTTAGCTGTAACAATAAAAATAGTTCATATAGTCATGCAAAAGTGTTGAACATGCTAATATATCGCACTTAACATAAAACAATGCATAGCATGAAATTTCCATACCAATATTGGGTATAATAGAATCTTGTATTATCTCAGGCGCGTGGTCCACATTTCTTTGTTTTTGAGAAGCTGACCCCAATTGCTCATCCATTCTTTTTTTCCTTGCATGAACTCGTCCAACCCTTTCAAATTGTAGATTATCTGTCCCTGACTTTGACTTGTGACCACATCGCCTCTTTTTATTTACTGGACTCAAGAAACTATGTTTTCTCTTAGTAGTGATCTTGGATGGAGTTATAGTATTGAAAAACATTTTGTTGTATTCTTGACATGCTTTGTCTACGAAGTTGTTCAATGCATATGCCTGTTCCAAATTTGTAGGTATTATGGATCTCAATTTCTCAAGGGTTGATGAGTTAACACATTTCATCTCATCATGTTCAGAGAATGCACTATCTTGTCGTACATTGGTTGATTCAACATTGTATGAGAATTTCTTTAAATTATCAATGCTTGTTTCATTATGATAATTCAGATTGGTAGGAGAATCAAAGCATGGCGAAAGCTCTGTTTGGATTTCTGGGCCCAATATAGGTGTTTCATTCAAATCAAATAAAATTCTAGGCCTTTCTGTCCTGGGATCAGTGACACCACGTGCTACATTTTCACCCAAAATAGTGTTACTCACTAACATCTCAACTTTCAATACATGTTTACAGATATTTCCATTCAAGGCCCAATTGCAATTGCATAAGTGTAGATTAGAACCCTTATATATGACATTGTACCAAATGTCACGAGTATCCTTATTTTGGCTACGAACCCAATAGTCATTACTCTTTTCATCAGGCACACAATCTTCATTTGGGATTTTCTTAGCTCTACACTTGGATGAATTCAATTGTTCCTGTATTTTTCTGGGTCGTACAAAACCAGCTTCTTTTAAACGGTGCGTATGATTGTAATATAATACAACCTTTGTCAACAAAACATAGATTAACCAATCAACCCTTCTGTGGCATGCATTGTTCTTCTCACATAGGTACCTTTCCTTGATATACCTATGGTAAGATTCAATGGCATTGTTCGTATCTTGATTTGAATGTGGAAAATCTCTGTATGCTTTTGCCCACATATCTGTAGAAAGAAATTTATTAGTTATATATTAATAAGTATACATATAACATGAAACATAGAGTCATTAAAACCACCAATAAGAAGCTTACATATTTTATTGTTGGCTAACCAAGTATTTCTAAAATATTCCAAAAATCTTTTTTGTTCACTGAATTCTTCAAATAAGCTTTCAAATTTCTTTTTCACAGATGCATCATCTTTACACATGTGCATGATATCTCCTAAATCACGAAAAATGCTTATTTGGTTTTCCCTCCCTTGGACCTTGTTTCCAACATTTTTCAACCATGCACGATGAACATGCCACACACATAATAATACTTTGCACTTGATCGTAGACCTGCAATAACATAATTTTTAGTGAGATTATACATTAACAATATTTTTTATGCCTCTTGTAAAAATAATAAACACATCACCTCAATGCTTCAATTTCTGCAGTAGCATCATCTGTGATGAAGGCGAGAACATGCCAATCTGGTCGCTCTTTGTTTCCAATTGCAAGTAAGGCCAACATCCATTTAGAAAGATCAGCTATAGTATTGCGTGATGATATCACCCACGCTATTGGAACCCCATTGTGATGCTCGTCGAAAACCATTAAGGTGTAAAGTTGATACTGCATTACAAAAAATGTGCATAATTATATTTAAATAAGATACATGCATATATATGAGGTTAAATAAATAAATCGGATTTAGGATAAATATGTACTCACCTCGTACTTATTTGTACTAAAGGTTGAATCCATTGAGATAATATTATTGTGAGAGTATTTCAGCATCATTGAACACATCCACTTTGTTTGTATGCCTATGATGAAAGGGATATTTTCAACAAGATCTTGTTTTTGGTAGAAGAAAAAACTCTCTGGGTTTTCCTTATACCAGCACTCTACACTTTTTGGATCACTTTGATCTTTAGCATACTCTAGCCTTATGATATCATTGTAAATGTTACTTATATCTTTTCTTTTCATGAATGTATCTCGAGATATTCCTGTGTATAACTCACCAAATCCATCCTTCACATCAGAGATGAACTTGTCCCATATCATTGTAACATTAAAACCTCTTTTAACGAAATGTTGGACACTAGATCGCATATTCCAACTTAAATGTGGTGCATAATTGAATCTCATGGGCCTACCGATTGCATCTGTCCCATGACAAATAACATTGGATTTATCAATATGTCTACATGCAGTATATATTATTACAGCATCATCTAGTCTCATTTGAAGTCGTCGCACAAAGAAGTGACATTGGCAACCAACTTTAATACTTTCATGTCGATTGCGGTTTGTCTTTGGATCTGATGATGCACTCCTAATTATCCTTGTTGACTCCGGGCCATATGAACACCAATAACTGTACGTAAAAAAATTACTACAAATTAGATATAATATTTATGCATATTGAAAAAATTATACGTATCTTGAAAAAGCATATAGAGACTCACACACTGTACTCCAGGTATGTTGAGTAATTGGTGCGTGTGATATCCTTTATTCCTCTACTTCGATGTTTCTTAAGAAGAAATCGAGTGGGTGCACTTTCATTTGATTCCTCTCCACTTATGAAATCATCAAGTCGACAATATGGAATCACCGCAACTTGGTCCCCCCCAATCTCTGTCCATGTTAAGTCTTCTACTGAAAATTGTATCATATCTTCTGGGTCTTCAACTTCCAACTCGTTAATCTTCCCCCACTTACTCATTCTTAAAATACCTGTACGAATTGCATTGAAAATAATTTAGTTTGAGTAAATATTATGGTCTTGATCAATGCATAGCGTACCACTTTGGGATTAAGTAATATTCAGGGGATCTTAGATGACATTGTACGATAAGTAAGATATTAATAAGCTTAAATATCTCTGACAAGTTTAGACTAACCATGTACAGAGAAAATTTTAAGAACCCCTCCTAAATTTATATATATAATAAATGGTCGAACCTCCATGTTATATAGGAAAAATGGAAGGCCATTTTATCAATAATATAATATGTATATATAATTTTTTGGCGAATCTCTCACCAGGCATGGCGAATATTTTACTCAATTATAAAATCTTGTGTTTATTTAATAAACAAATGAAATCATTGCATTTCTTTAAAATATCTTTTGAAACCAAAATTACCGAAATTACATATCGATAACCTAGTGGGTGTAGGATAAAATTCACCCATGTCATTCACAGAAAACATGAGAGAAAACCTAATACTATATATAAAACCAATAAAAATTCAAATTCATCACTTCTAGGGACCTCATAGCCACCCTGCCAATACACAAGTACGTTCCTATTTGCAGTTAGAAAAATTACCCAAATTACAATCTGTTTACTCCAGCATATGTTGGAAAGTTATAGAAGGATGACTAGTGCAATAGCAATCAAACCAGAAGGAAGATTTTCGGTGATAACTCTTTCTACCCTTGGTGAATCCGGAACACTAGAAGTAGGAGTAACAGGTTCAGATACGTCACGTTCTTCGCCTATATCACTAGCAGATGAAAAACTACCAGTAAGCTCTGAAACTGCAACAGCTTCAGGATTATAACATGTTTCTAAACCTTGGTAATCCGGATGAACTACCACTGAAGACTGTCCTGCTTCAGGTGAACCTACTCTACTGCCACTAGGATTTACAAGGACTTTCCAACCTTCGAAATGATTCGGGACCTCTTCGGGAGGTTGGCCTCGAAGTCTACGAGACCTCCTCAACAAATCGGCCACGGTGACAACTTCAGGAGACTTGCCCCGACTGGTAGGGGACTGTCTCGGTAATTCAGCCACAGTTAAAAACTTTTAAACTACTGCACACGCAGACAAAGTAGAAACTCAAATCAAACCACCTAAAGTCTCTAAAGAACCAAACAAATTTGAATCAGACGCCTAAAGAATCTAGGGCGTCAAACCATACGCAAACAGTAACCTTCCAGACCGAAAACACTAGTTGGTGATGAAATCCAACGTCGTCGAATTCAGTGCAGAAGTGGTGGGTGAAACAGTTACCCCGGCAACCTGCTTAATGAATAGACTGGACCAAGTTCCTCCACTTTTAACCGTACTTATACCAGGCTGACCTACAGGCATTTGAACCGTAGTTTGAATCGTAGATCCAGACGGAGGTAAAGATGTCTGAGGAGTGGTAGCAGAGACAGTAGAAACAGGAGTTGTCGATACTCCAGAAGTGAGTGCGGTAGATGAAACAGATGTTGCAGTAGTTGCAGCAGTCGTTTGAGATGGAGTACTAGGCGCGGTAGGCCCCGACTGCGGAACTACCGGAGGTACAGAAGTTTGAACATTTGACTGGACTGGTTGCTGGGGTGAACCAGTAACTAAAGGTTGTCCAGTTTGAGGTGACAACTGTACATTCAGTTGCAACACTTGTTGACCTTGCGAAGGATCCCACACTACAGGCATTCCAGGGTATTGACCCATTTGACCCATTACAGGTTGAGGATATTGAGATCCATAACCGTATTGAGGATAGGATTGATAATTGTAAGGCACATTTCCCGTACCTTGAACGTAAGATTGACCTTGGGGTGGTTGATAACCTTGACTCGAGTATTGACCTTGAGGGAGATAGCCTTGAGGTGAATACTGATACTGGGGTTGGCCTTGAGGAACATATTGATACTGAGGTTGACCTTGAGGTACATATTGAGGTTGGGGTTGACCTTGAGGAAAGTATTGTGCCATAGGCACATACTGTCCTTGAGGCTGCCCCCCAGCCACAATTGGAGTACCTTGAGGTTGCCCCCCAGGCATTATTTGAGGCTGCCCCCCAGGCGGTAATTGACCACCTTGAGGTTGAGAACCAGGATTTGAACCTGACATCATATAAATGTCTCCTACACCCGATGGTTGATTACCATTGTTTCCAGCAAATAACCCATGTTCAATGGGTTGAGGAGATGCCCCTGCAAAAGTACCAGACAAAGATTGATACCCAGTAGGAACAGAAGGACCGCTGTGCAAGAATGATTCAGGCAATTGACTAAACATTGACGACTGACCAGACATATTTACAGGAGTAGTGAAACCTCCAGGTGGAAAAGGAGTACGAGGTGGAGTAAAACCTAAACCTGAGTTGTCTAAATAATTTGTTAACGAAAGGTACCAAGTAGTACTTCTAGGAGGACTGTAAAATATGGATTCACGCTCTCTTAGATCAATAGTAAGTTGACCTTCAAGATTAGAGACACCTATGTCTTCCTCTGGAGCAAGTTCTTCAATAGCAATCAAACCAGTAGGGAGATTTTCAGTGATAATTCGTTCTACTCTTGGTGAATTTGGAACACTAGAAGTTGGAGTAACAGGTTCGGATATTTCAGGTTCCTCACCTAAGTCACTAGTAGATGAAAAACTACCAGCAAGCTCGGAAACTGTAACAGATTCGGGATTATAACCTGTCTCTAGACTTTGGTAATCTGGATGGACTACCAAGGCAGATTCTCCTTCTTCAGGTGAACCTACTTTACTGCCACTAGGAGGAGTTACAAGGACTTTCAATCCTTCGTACTGACCCGGGACGTCTTCAGGAGATTCACCCTGCCTTCTACGGAGTTTCCTCAACAAATCAGTTCTGGTAACAATCTCAGGTGACTTGCCCCGAATTCTACGGGACTGTCTCGGTAATTCCGCCACAGTTAAAACCTTTAACTACTACACACGAAAACAAAGTAAAAATTTCAAATCAAACCACCTAAAGCCGCTAAAGAACCAAACAAATTTTGATGCACACGCCTAAAGAATCTAGGGCGTCAAACCACACACAAACAGTAGCCTTCCGGACCGAAAACACTAGTTGGTGATGAAATCCAACATCGCCGAATTCAGTACAGAAGTGGAGGGTGGAACAGTTACCCCGGCAACCTGCTTAATGAATAGACCGGCACAAGTTCCTCCACTTTAACCGTCTCGAAGTGAAGTGAACCCCCCGGAAAATCCAAGTGAGTATAACCGACGTCTGCTCCAGGTACAGTGGGATCTTCCCTCCACCGTCACCTTGGGTAGAATCCTAAAGATTATGGTCACTAAGGTTACCAACGGCCACAAGTACACCTGGGGGAACAGTCTAAACTCCGACAGCACGCAAGGGCAGAGTAGCAAGCTCAATCCCCTTACCGGCTCCTTGACAGTAATCCAAGGTTTACCGATAAGTGACCCCTGGCTCCTCGACAATGGTTAATCTGAGGTTTACCGTTTGTAATACGTACTGTCTGGCGTCGTTCCCAACGAGGGAGGATGGATCCCCTCACTGGTTCGGACACGAGCTCGTGCTTCTCCTTTAAGAGGAGCTTTCCCAGAGTGTAAATGTAACAATTGGATTTATTCTATCACAAGATCAGCTACTTGTTTGGTTTTACAGTCTTGGAGAGTTAATTAACTAGCCTAAGCTATGTTGGTGCTTCAGAGCCCTAGTAAAAGAAAAGTTACTATGTAAATTTTACTTTAAGCGTTGATTTTATGGTTTTTCTTTAACTCAAAGGGTGGCGGAGATGAAACCAGTGGTGTGTAGACTCGACTCAAACCACTACAAAAATGCACCTAGGATGATTTACTCTACTTTCTCTTTTTCAATGAAATTCTTAGCTAAGAAAGTTTAGAGAATGCAAATTTATAAAACAACTCTCTTTGCAACGAAAATCAAAGAAATAAAGCTCTTAATCTTTCCAAGCATACAAACATGACCATTTAATACTTGCACGAAAAATTCCTTTCTCTTTCAAAAATTCCAAAAGCTACTTGAAACAAGACTTTTCAAAGAAGATGTTTTTGTATTTTTCTTTAAACAAAGCAAATAAATCTAATTTAACAAAAAACAATCTTATCAACTATTAAAATCTACGAAAATTTACTCACAAGCAAACCAAAAGGTAAATTTACTCTAGGCAAACCTAAAGAGGTCAAAATCTACAAGAATGATTCTAGGTTGTTTTACTTAGCCACAGTCAAGCCAAGGACCAGCTAATGCAGAATCAAGAGCTGATCAAAACAAAACTCAAATCTTTTTGTTCTTTTTGTAAAATGGAAATCAACACTCAATCAAACAAGCACTTTGAAATTTGACCAAAGAGACAACTCAACAGGTTGGTTGCTCACACGGGTAGACTTACGACAGATCTGACTCCTAAGAAGGTTGACCAAACCAGAGAGATCTAAGGCTTGAAAACTTCTACCATTAAAGTCACTACAGGATCTACTCAAAAGTCAAACCCTAGGCTTAAATTTCAATGAAATCCACTAAAACACTTAATGCTATCAAAACTAGTTCAGGTGAAGGATCTTTGACAGGATATAAATGGATCTGGGCAGCAAAAACTATAAAAAAGCAAAATTTAAGAGGAAAAAATCTAAAAAATAGAATTTTCTCAAATTTTAGCAGGGGACGCAGGCAACCCGTTAGAACAGGTGCGTACCCGCTCTGTGCACACAGCAACAGTGCGTCCAGGGACGCACTGTGCAATACTCAGAGGTTGCGTCCTACTGTAAAAATCAAGAAAAACTAAATCTAATTTAATGCTAAGCTAATCCACCCAAATACAAATTCACACAGTCAAAAACCAGAAAAATAAATCAATTTTCTCAGAGCAAAGTTCATTCAAAGGAAAAGTCATTCTCATTCATGGAGTTCCCCAGCGGAGTCGCCAATTTGTCAGGCGGAAAGAGTTGATAGTGCGGACACAATCAACCTCCCTAGGAGCCTAAGACTCTCTAGTGACAAACAAACCAAATAAACACTACTTTTCTCTAAACATGTATTGCAAATACAAGCAATCAGGGGATCTTTAACATACCTTTAGTCCAACGCTTCGTAGTAGTCTAGTCTCGCTGATCCGGATGAGCTCCTCCTTATCTTTGAAACCTGATTAGGAATGGTGTTGAGAGGTGTAAAGGTTGAAGGAACATTATGCTTCCTAAGGATTCAGCAATCTTGTCAGTGGTCCCTTGTATGAAAGGGAGATGCACCACTTAGATTCAATCTCTAGGGTTTTCCTTAACCTTGGGACCTTGCTAGTTTGAAAAAACCTTTCAGACCTTGCTGGCTACTATATCCATTATTAACAGAAACATTGAGGAGATAGACTTTTTCTTTTTCCAAGTTCTTTTCATAAAAAATTCTCAGTGCTAGTATGTTGAAAAAATAAAAATAAAAATGACAAATATTTTTTTTTTTTAATTCAATTGATTATGGCTATTTAAATACCTACTAAAAAAAAGTCATGCAATTATAATTCCCATACTATATGGGAATTGTAATTATATATATATATATATATATATATATATATATATATATATATATATATATATATAATATATATATATATATATATATATATATATATATATATATATATTAATTTTTTACTTATATATTTAAATTTATATTTCTATATATATTAATAATTGTAATAATATTTTAATATAACCACTTTATTAACACATATATAATAAATAAGGAAAAATTATTAATATAAAGTATTGATATGTAAATAACCTATGATTTAAAGATTGTTTACTATGATAATGTAATTTTATTTCCATTATGTATTTTCCTTTCGAATGATTTCCACTGATAATCAATGATAATAATTATTATTTTTTATTAATAGTGTAATAAATTGAATTTTTTTATCTATTTAATTAAACGAAATATTAATTTATTTAGATAAAAAAAATATCTATAAAAAATATATTTTCTAATTATTTATACAATTTTTTTTAAATTTATTAATGTTAGTAGATATATTAAAATATATGATTTTTAATTTTTAATTCCTTTATATTTTATGTCCGTAAAAATATATCAAACTTAGTTTATGAATTACATTTTAGGTTAAGTGATCATAATCATAACCATTTTATAATTGCATTAATTTTTAATAACGATTAATATAAAATTAATAACGAGTAATATAAAATTATATATATATTATTCCATATACACGTAAACTATTTAAAATTTCCTCAACAATTTAAATTGTATTCGAAATTTTCATCAATATTTTAAAATACGATATAATAAGATGCAATCATTCCATCCTTAAAAAAAGAAAAAGAGCAAAGAAAGTTCTAAAACAAAATATTCAGTCAATATAATCAAATTAACAAAAGAGCCCTGCGTGTTCTATGAATTGCAAAACATGTTACAAATACTTTTATTGAAAACAAAACACAGAATCCAGTGCTGGAAAAGATAGAAGATTACTAGCAGAACATTTACGGATGGAGCCGTAGAAATAGTCATCTGTCTATGGACAAAAATATAAATACAATAACGATTTTATTGATGAGATGCAGTCTTTCGTTTGCAAGACGGAAACATAAAGCTTTCTTCTTTCATTTAATTAATTTTTATTTTGTAAAGTAATAAAAAATTATAATTTCTAAACTGGAAAAAACAAAACACCTTCTCCCAAAGTTTGAATTGATTGATTTAAATGATGCTTATACATTTTATTATAAAATCTAGCTCAGAGCTTTTGTTTTCAATTTTCTATGGTTCTCACAGATATTTTCTCCACAATGAATCTTATTACTGAATTCCCAAATTGGGCAACTCTAGCAGTTTCGATTTCGGTTTTGAATCAAAAGAGAAGACTCGGCCATTGATACTCGCAAGGAAATGCAGAGCTAACAATCCACCGTCTAGTTTCTATGAATTGCAAAACATGTTACAAATACTTTTATTGAAAACAAAACACAGAATCCAGAGCTGGAAAAGACAGAAGATTACTAGCAGAACATTTACGGATGGAGCCGTAGAAATAGTCATCTGTCTATGGATAGAAATATAAATACAACAACGATTTTATTGATGAGATGCAGTCTTTCGTTTGCAAGACGGCAACATAAAGCTTTCTTCTTTCATTTAATTAATTTTTATTTTGTAAAGTAATAAAAAATTATAATTTCTAAACTAGAAAAAACAAAACACCTTCTCCCAAAGTTTGAATTGATTGATTTAAATTTCCGAGTGGTTAGCCTATTGGCGTACGTATTTTAGAAGAGGGCTTCCAACATCTTGAGAGATTGGATGAAATTTCACTAAAACCCTAATTTTCATTTAATAATAATGTGTTTAGAGGTTAATATCATATCGGAATGGCTGGTGTGGAGTGGTCTCTCTGTTTCCTCTCAATGGAGAGTAGTGAAGCACGGGCATTATGATTCACGGCCTATTACTTTTCGTCTTTTCACAATCACAAACCAATTGGATATCATGCTCGGCCATGGGCTATATCCAATTTCCTTACAGATGAAAAGCACATAAATTAGATACAGTTAAATGGTAAACTGTAGAGAGCAACTAACACCACCTCCTAACGCGCTCGCTAGGAAAGTACCAAAGTCCTCCTCAGTCATAATCTGTTAGACTCTATCTTCCGTTTAGTGATTTTATCAATTTCGTTCTCTGGTTAAATACAACTACGTTTTGATCGTGGAGTAGTAAATGGGCAGAGATCAGCAGAGGTGGAGTGGCACATTGAAGATATACATCTAAAATCTGAGATATAAAATCGATAATCATGATCTTAAAGAATTATTTTCAAAGCGTGGGAGAGTAATAATCAAGAAATCAACAACGATTTTATTGATGAGATGCAGTCTTTCGTTTGCAAGACGGCAACATAAAGCTTTCTTCTTTCATCTTAATAAATAGACTTAAAAAGAATGAAACCAAACATACTAGCGTTACCCGTGATCACCAATCTGCTCTGCTGCCGTGTTCTTCTTCGCTGGTCGCAGGGGATGCTCTGTCGTGTTCTTCGCTGGTTGCAAGGACTAAAATCTGGATAGCGAATGGAGTTTATGGGCACCGTTAATGCGTGGGTTGAGTTGGTAAACGGCGGAGCTGCGGCAGAGTTTAAGTGCATTAATGGATAGGTTGGTGCACTTGCCATTATGTCAAACCGGAGGCGGGCCGGCGCCGGAGGCGGGCAGGAACGGGCATTGCCACAGGTGAGTGAATCGATGTGCATCCATGCATCCATGCATGCGATGGGCTCTCCGGGTTACATGGACTATAGCATTAATGATGCTATAGTCCATGAAATAGGCCTGTCACGTATGGGAGAAAGGTGAACTTCGTCAGACAATACGAAGTCAAAGTTTGTTTCGAAGTTCCAAACTATATATGACAATTCGAAGTCGAAGTTTGAAGTGTTAAAGGTGATATGTATTTTTCTAAAAGGTTGGATTATTATAAAAGATTGTCTTGTTTTATATAAAGAATGTGTATAAAAATATTTTATATATATAAAAAAAAATATTCAAAGAGTTTTTTTTAATATATATATATATATATATATTTTTATATAAAAGAAGTTTTATATTAAAAAATAATTAAGGGTTTATTTATAAGGTTTAAAAAAAAAAAAGAGTTTTGGAAGTTTATAAAAAGAGAAATTTAGGGTTTTTAAGAAGATTTTTTGAAGAAAGATGGATTTCTCAAATTTCCAGCCCTTTTCTCACCGTTTACAAGGAAGGATTAAGATGTGTGGGCCATTAAGATGGTGGTCACGTTGCAAGCTCATGATGTTTGAAATTATGTCCAAATTGGATTTTCAAAACCTAAGGATGAAGCAGAAGAACGAGCTCTCACTAATGTAGAGAGGGAACAATGGAAGAAAGACAAGATGAAGAATGCACAAGCGTTGCAACTTATCCAACAAGGAGCGGACCGAGAAGTGCTCCAGAAGATTATGATCACGTCTTCAACAAAGTAAGCATGGGATACCTTGGCGACAAGCTATAAAGGTATGACCAAAGTTAATATTGTTAAGTTGCAGAATACTAGGAGAGATTTTGAAAGTCTACAGATGAAGGAGACAGAGGACATTGATTATTTCATGAATTGGGTCATGATTGTCGTAAATCAGTGAAAAATTTATGGTGAGGAAATTAAATATCAAACAGTGGTTGAGAAGGTCCTCAGGTCTTTGTCTACCAAATTTGATGTTGTGGTAGTAGCCATAGAAGAAGCCAAGGAGTTGGCATCATTAACAGTTGATGAGTTGATGGGATCACTTCTATCACATGAGGCAAGGATAAACAAACATAATGATTCCACTTTAGAAACCGCTTTCAAAAGCTAGGTTTCTATTTCAAGAGACAAAGGTCGAGGCAAAAGTAGATCAAGAGGCAGAGGAGGAGGTGGAAGATATGGTGGTTAGAGAGATGGATGAGAAGAGCATGAACATGAAAGTGGAAGCAACTGCAAAAGCTTAAGCCATAATAAACAAGTTGATAAATCAAAGGTGAGATGTTATTATTGCAATAAATTTGGTCATTATGCCCGTGATTGCAGAAAGAGGATAGTTGATCAAGGGAACCAGAGAGATAATGTCACTACAGAGAGTACTAACTCTATGTTCCTAGCTTTCCATACCATGCATGAACCTTCTGATAATGTGTGGCTCTTCGATAGTGGTTGCAGTAACCACATGACAGGAAAAAAAAATTTAGTTGCAAATTTGGATCAATCCGTGAAGATAGAGGTAAAATTGGGGACTGACAAGACTGTGGATGTAGATGGCAAAGGAGTGGTCAACATTCTGACTAAGTGTTGGCATTATGTTTCTGGTATACTGATATGTTATAGATGTTGTACTTGATGGCAACACCCATGGCAAGGCTCTCAATATGATGAAAATTAAGAAGTACGTAGGAGAACAGTTCAGAAGATGCGTACCCGCAGATACGCCGTGTAGGGACCGCGTCCAGACACGCAGGTTACCCATTCATGAGGTGCATACCCCCAGTGCACACACTTCAAGACAGTAAAGCGTGCACACGTGGGGTTCCTTATGTTTTACCCTTGGTATTTAGCCGACGGTATTGTGTTATCATGGTTTTGGCCCATGGTATTGTTTTATTTTTATTATTATTATTGAGCCCCATGATCCTTGATTTGAGGATGAGCTTGCCTATATAAAGCAAAGGAGATCATTTGCTTAGCATGCTTTTGGGTTGAATATCTTAAGATCTGATCTATTGGGTTATTGTTTCAAAAGGCTTGATCTATATGAAAGTGAAAGTGGAAAGCGAATCTGTAAAGGGTGATCTCCCGAGCGCTTGATCAGATATGGGCATCCGTCTAACTGTAGCACAATGGTGATCTGCAAATTCAGCCCTAATATGAGGTACGCAGGTGTTTAACGGTGGCTCTGCGTGGGTACGCAGAGCAGAAGAAGGTGAGCTGCGTAGGTACGCAGAGCAGAAACAGGAGAACTGCGTGGGTACGCAGAGAAACAGTGGTTCAGGTGTGTGCCTACTGTAACAGTACGCGACACGATAGTTCTTTTGGGTGCGTGCCTACTATGGCAGTGCGCAGAGCGATATTGCATTTGGGTGCGTACTGTACGCAGCGCGACAGAAGAAGCAGTGCGTGGGCACGCAGTGCAGCAGAAGGAGATCTGCGGGTATACGCAGAAAAGCAGAGGGTGAAGTGCGCACCGGCGCAGGCAAAAGAAAGGAAAGTTGCGTATCTGTTTCAGGACTATATGTTGACTGAATTTTTCTGTTGATAAGGTGTTCTGGGTTCAGTTCTGTTATTTTGATCTGGTTACTACAACTATCTGGGTGACTTACTGGTACTTGATTATCATTTGATGTTTATGGATCCAGTTTGAAAATTTTAGAAAAGCGGTCCTTGAAAGAAAAGAAGTAGGGGGTTGTAGCTCCCTTCCAGGAGAGACTGGAAAACGAGAGAGAGTTGTAGCTCTCTGCAGGTTGCAGCCTGCGTACTGGTAAAGGACTGCACCAATACAAGACCATTATAAAAGGAGTTTCTAATTTGAAAGAAGATAGAGACATATTGCAGCAGGTGGTTTTCACCCACATTGGGTTTCCACCTTATATCTGGTGTTCTTTGATGTGACTGTCTGTTTTTCTTGCTCATTATTTTATGGTACTGATATGCAAAAATAATTCAAGTGTAAATAAGGAAGATTTGTTAAAAGAACAAGATAATACTGATTCACCCCCCCTCTCAGTATTATTTTCAACAATTGGTATCAGAGCAGGTCCTTCTGAAGAAGCGTGATCGCTTGAAGGAAGATCTTTCATCATGAGCAACTACGAGAGGGAAGCATCTATCAGGCCACCGATTTTTGATGGGACAAACTTCAATTATTGGAAGGTAAGAGCTACTGCATATCTTCAATCTCTTGGTACGGATGTTTGGGATATCATAGAGACAGGCTACACTTTTCCTTCAGCTACTCCTACAGATGCGACCGAAAAGAAGAAATATGAAACAAATGCTAAAGCAGTCAATACTTTGCTGGGATGCTTATCTCAAACAGAGTTTATGAACGTTATGCAATATAAATCAGCAAAAGAAATATGGGAGAAGATTGTCTTGAGCTACGAAGGAGATGAACAGGTAAAGCATGCTAAACTTCAAACTCTTAGGATTCAGTATGAGAATCTCAGGATGTATAATGATGAAAGTGTGGCTAACTATTTTCTTCGGGTAGATGAAGTTGTTAATTGTATGAAAAATTTGGGTGAAGAAATAAAAGAGGCTATTTTGGTTGAAAAGGTTCTAAGATCATTGTCCCCCAAGTTTGAATCTAAAGTATCTGCAATAGAAGAAAAATAAAATCTACGAATTCTTACTATGTCTCAGCTACATGGAATTCTAACTGCTTATGAAATGAGAAAGGGAGGTCCATCAGATAGAAGAGAAGCTGCTTTCAAGGCATCAGGCAAAAGAGATTATTATGAAGCAAGCCACGTCCCAGAAGAAGAGGAAGAAGAATCAAACTTTGTCAGAAATCTTCAAAGGGGTTCTGGAAGGTTCAGAGGTAAGTTGCATTTTAAATGCTTTGCTTGTGGAAGAGAAGGTTATTATGCTGCAAAATGTCCTTATAAGGATAAAGGAAAGGAACCTTCTAGATGGAACAAGAAACAGAGTGCAAGTAAGAAAAGCTACTACACTCATGAAGACAGTGATGGTCTATCAAACAGTGATGAAGATGAACGAGGTAATGAATATAAATTGTTAATGGCATTTGAAGATGATGATTATATGGATGCTATAGATGTGGATTAATTTCATGAAGAAATTACTAAACTTAAGAGATGTATAGAAGAGAAGAATATGATCATTGATACTCTACAAGATCAAATTGATGAAAAGGAAAGACATCTTGAAAAATTAGAAGGTGAAATTGTTGGTCTTAGAAAAGAGATTGAGAAAACAAAAGCTATTAATCTTAAGTTTGTCAAAGGATCTGAAACTTTGGATGAGATTATTAATGTGCAGCGGTCTCCTTTAAACAAGACAGGTCTGGGCTATAATGGAGAAACTTCTCAAGCATCCACCTCAAAAAGTTATCTTGATGCAGCAAGAAGAAATGAGCAAAAGCACAATGAAGACCATCAAGTAAAGCAGGGACAAATTACAAACAGAAACTATCAGGGGCAATCCATCTTAAGGGTGAACAGAAGCTACAACCAACCTCAGGTAAAATCTTCTCAATTTGATTCAAGAATAGATGACAAAAGAAATTACAATCAATTGGTTGGTAGATTCGATAACCGCAAAAGGTTCTTCAATGGACAATGCTTTTCTTGCCATAACTTTGGTCACAAAGCAGCTCAATGTGTTGCATATAAAACAATCATGACAAGGGAAGCTCAAAAACAAAGAAGTATGACCGGGATTACAAAAAGGTCCTATAACAACTTTTCGGTTCTTGAAAATGAAGTTGAATGTTCTATTTGCAATAACTTTGGTCATGAAGACTCAGAATGTAGGAGCAGGTTTTAGCAGAGAAAGGAACAAGCCTCAAGCACCAAAACATGGAGAATAAAGGAACCACAAACAGAAAGATGTGGGATAGCATTTTATGCATAGGGACAAGAAAATCTATGGTACATTGACAATGGATGTTTGAAGCATATGACAGGTGATAAAGAAAAACTTGAGTCATATTCTGCTCTAGAAAAAGGAAAGAAAGTCTCTTTTGGAAATGATACTCCTGCAACTATAAAAGGAAAAGTTATTGCTCAGTTAAAAGAAAAGGTCAAGGCTGGAAATGTTTTGTATGTTGATGGATTGAAACATAATCTTCTAAGTGTCAGTCAGATGTGTGATCAAAGAACGGAGGTGATATTCAGATCAAATGGATGTCTTGTTCGTGATCTT
>APFE031680434.1:0-20430 GCA_000404065.3 Pinus taeda | reverse complement strand
TGCAGAAGTAAAGATTGACTTGTGTGGCCTAGAAGATCTCCTTTTTGAAACTGCGTTGTAGGTTCATCTGAACCTCCTCTGGAAGCCGAAACTTTTGGTGGTGGAATGAAGTCAATCCGACGGTCGGTTTGTGAGATATCGTCTGCCTTAGTTTGATAATAAAGCCGGTAATGCTGATGCTATTTAGGGTTTGCTACTGCTGATATGAATCAGATTTATTGTACTATTTCTCTCTGCTGAATTATTGAAGATAAAAGAAGATTTGATCAAAGGGTTTCCCCACACATTGTGGGGTTTGTCCCTGGCTAGCCACTACATCTTGTGTCTCTTGTCTTGGCTTGTTTCTGTTGATCATTTAATGTTCTATCTGCACTTTACTTATGCACATGTGATTGCTAATCTATGAATAATAATAAGAAAGAAAAGTAAATTTCTCTAAACATAGAACATATCATAACTTAACATGGTATTATAGCTGAGGTGAAGATAAAGCCCGAGCAAGAGCAAGAGCAATCACTGAAGAGAAGATTGGCAAGGCTATCCTAAAATAACTATGGGGTCCTCATCGCTCTTTCCTACCGAAGACAAGCTCTGTGAGAAAGATGACTATCACGGATGGAAGAAGTCCATCGACCCAACCTTAGAAGATCAAGGAGTGTTGGACCATGTGAGAGGCAATATTGTTGAGCCTCCATCAAATGCATCCGTTGTTGCCAGGAACAAATGGAAATTTGGAGAAGTCAAAGCAAAGAAGATCATCCGGGACTCGATTGACAAGCACTTGGTGGCCTACATCTCCGACCTGAACACCTCCAAGGAAATCTACGATAGACTGGTGAGTTTTTTTAAAGTTAATTATGCAAAATCAAGTTTTTTTTCTCAGAAATAAGCTGAAGGAAATTAAGAAGGGTAAAGGTGAGAGTATGCAAGCATACTTCTTAAGGATCACCGAAATCAGGAATGATCTCCTATCTATTGGGGAGACTATTATTGATAGGGAAATGGCACTCACAACTCTTGGATGATTACCATCCGAATGGTACATGTTCAAGACTACTCTTCTGAACAATAATGTAATTCCTGGTTTCGAGGAATTAATGGCTAGATGCATTCAAGAAGAAACAACGGTAGAAGAGCAAGAAATACCCATGCCTAAAGGTCCTCATGCTGCCTTTTCCTCTCATGCTAAGAAAAGAAATAATTCCGAGACTAAATCAAAAGGAAAGGCTGGACCTAAGGGTGGAAGAAAAGGACGATGTTATATTTGCGATAAAGCAGGCCACTATGCAAGGGAGTGCCCTGATAGAAAGGACTCACACCAGGATGATGATCAAAATCACTCTCATGGCAACCAAAGGAATGGAAAATACAATAGCAAAGGTAAAAGGAATGCTGGAAATCCAGGAAGAGGACAACCATTCAAGAAGGCTAGAAATTCTAGGTATGAATCCAACATTGTTGAAAATAAGCAAGATGAATATTATCGACCAACTACTCTATCTACCTCTACTCCTTCGGACTCAATGGGAATTTGGCTCATTGATAGTGGTGCCTCAAGGCACTTCACTGGTTACAAAGAAGTTCTCCATAATCTGATAGAGAAAGAAACTAACCTGGAAATTATCCTTGGAGATAATATGAAATATCCTGTGAAAGGTGTGGGCAATGTCTCTCTCAAATTGAATCAAGGTAAGATGATCCACTTACAAGATGTATTGTATGTACCTGACCTCAAAAAGAATCTGGTGTCCATCTCGGCAATGGAAGACAAAGGCTACAAGGTGACCTTCAACAATGACAAGGTACCTGTATGGAAAAATAATGTTAAAGATGCCTTTACTCTTGGGTTTCGTGTTGATTCATTATATCAGGTCAATGGAAGTCCGCTAGGTGTCATGTTTTATGACACATCTCTTCCGTCTGAACTTTGGCATCGTCATTATAAAGCTCTACCCGATGTAAGACAAATGGTGACAGGGATGCCCGAATTCCGAGTAGAGAAAGAAGGTGTATGTCTAGGATGTGTCGAAGGAAAGCTCAAAAGGGGACCATTCCCCTCAAGCCAAAGCAAGACCTCCGATATATTACAGTTGGTCCACTCAGGCATACCTGAGGTTGGCATTAAGAGGGCGACTACTACACCACATACTCTTGAGCAGAATGGTGTGGCGAAAAGGAAGAACCATACGATTGTGGAAGCTGTGTGTGCCATGCTCCATGATCAAAGACTTCCGAAGTTTCTATGGGTAGATGATGTAACAATTCCTGATGTGGAGGAACCTATGGATCCTATTTATACACCTGAGCCTTCCTCTTCTAGGAAGAGGCCTACATGGCTTAGGGGGCTACTTGATGATGTTGAAGGACATGTTGCACCCCAAGGAACCTTCCGTGAAAGTAAGAAACCTAACTGGTATCAGGGATACCTAACCATCATGGGCACGATCATACAAAATAAGCCTTCATCATTCTCAGATACCGTCAAGCATCAAGTATGGAAGGATGCTATGACCGAAGAATATGAGTCTATTATAAAGAATGACGTTTGGGAAATAGTTCCCAGACCCCAGGACAAGACAATTGTCACTTCTAAATGGCTTTACAAGATAAAGCATGCAGCAGATGGAAGTGCGGAAAAGTATAAGGCTCATATTGTTGCTCGTGGTTTCTCCCAGAAGGAAGGTATAGACTATGATGAGATATTTGCACTTGTTGCCAGATATACGACCCTTCGCTCGATCATAGCCCTTGCGGCTTGACAAGGATGGAACCTACATCAAATGGATGTCAAGACTGCATTCTTACATGGTTTGATCAAAGAAGAGGTCTACGTCGAGCAACCCGGAGGATTTGAGATTTATGATCGAAAATCTCATGTATGCAGGTTGAGGGCTCTCTATGGGCTGAAGCAAGCACCTCGAGCATGGTATGAGAGGATTGATAGCTACTTGATGAAGCTGGGATTCATTAGGAGTGAAACTGATGCTAACTTTTACCTTAAGTTAAGATGACAAGCCTCTCATACTGGTGTTGTATGTGGATGACCTCTTTTTAACAGGTGCAGACCCTCTCATTCACAAACCCTCTCATTCACAAATGTAAGAGGGAGTTGGCTTCTGAATTTGAAATGAAGGACCTAGGACTTGAAGTGTGGTAGAAGCCAAGGGAAATTTTCCTATCTCAAGGAAAATATGTGGTGAAGATTCTAGAAAGATTTGGTATGGTGGACTGCAAGCCTGTAACTACCCCGACGGAGCTTGACTTCAAGAAGTTAAGCGGTAGTCTTGCTAGACCTGTTTTACGAAATGCCACTCAGTATCGACAACTCATCGGAGCATTCATGTTCTTAGTGAACTCCTGTCGAAATATATGCTTCGCAGTCAACACGTTGAGTCAAAATATGGTTGAACCTCACCACATACATTGGATTGGTGACAAGAATCTGTTGAGATATCTTCGTGGCACACTCACTTATGGGTTAAGATACACTGCCAAAGATGTGAGACTACTTGGATACACTGATGCTGATTGGGCAGGCAATGTGGAGGACCGTAAGAGCACTTCCAGGTGCTGCTCCTCCTTGGGATCTGCTTCGATATCCTGGATGAGAAGGAAGCAGAAGTCGGTGGCTTTGAGCACCGCCGAAGCAGAGTATATTGCTGCTAGCATGGCCTCTTGTAAGGCACACTGGTTGCAAAAGATTTTCAGTGAGTTGTTTGGATTTACATTGGATACCACCGTGATCCTATGTGACAACCAGAGTGGGATTCGTCTGTCAGAGAATCCCGTATTTCATGATCGCTCCAAGCATATCGATATCAAGTATCACTATATTCGAGATATGGTGCAGCGGGGAGCTATCAGGCTCCAACATATCAGTACAGATGAACAGGTTGCCGACATTCTGACAAAGCCCCTAGGAAAGTAAAATTCCTGACTTTCTGAGAACAATTTTATGTTGTTCAAAGACCCTCTGATGAGGGTCCTGTATGATGCATTGAGCTCTAGGAGCTCCGGGGGGTTGTGAGGTACTTCTTGGAGCAACATATGACCACAGGGTGATTCACTATCCCCTCGTGGTGTACATGTACACCCCGTGGTGATTATGTAGCAGGATGATTGGTTCTCCTGTGAGGTCTGGATGATTTGTTCTCCACGACGACTATGTAGCAGGATGATTGGTTCTCCTGTGAGGTATGGATGATGTGTTCTCCATGACGACTCTGTAGCAGGATGATTGGTTCTCCTGTGAGGCTTGGATGATGTGTTCTCCATGGCGATTGTGTAGCAGGATGATTAGTTCTCCTATGAGGATGGGATTGATTAATTTCTCCTGTCAAGGCATCCTACCCATGCAGTCTGGGAATCATGAGAAGTACCTCTCATTTGATCAATGAGCAGGGAAATGAAGTTAGGGACCATAGTAGTATTGATGGACACATCGTTGTATCTACCGTACTCCCTATGCTAGGATGACCTTCATTGATCTGGAACCAGTGGTAGGAGTTGTACCCACTACGACGCTGACTTTGGGTTGGTTGAGACTGGTTTGGGACCAGTGGTACATACTCTTAGACTAACCTCAGGTCAGTGCAGTACTTGTCTAGGGTCAGTGAGAGTGGTACATACTATGACGCTGACTTTGGGTCAGTTGAGATTGGTCTAGGACCAGTGGTACACTCTCTGAGACTGCGATATTGGTCTAGGACCAGTGGTAGGAGTGGTACCTACTATGACGCTGACTTAGGGTTGGTTGAGACTGGTGGTATGCACTCTAAGACTGACTTTGAGTCAGTGGAGGATGATATTGGTCTGGGACCAGTGGTAGGAGTTTTACTCACTGTGACGCTGACTTCGGGTTGGTTGAGACTGGTTTGGGACTAGTGGTACATACTCTGAGACTAACTTTGAGTCAATATGATACATCCTCGATCATTTCTTCTTCTTCATAATTCAGACAAAAGTAGAGTAGAACAGAACAAAGCAAAGCAGAGCAGAACAAAGCAGAGCAGTACAGATCAATACAAGGTAGAACAAGACAAAGCAGAACAGGCAGAATAGAGCAGATCAGGGCAAGGGTCTGGCTGTACAGGGCAGTGCATTTGATGGATGAATAGTAGCGACTGACAGAGAGATTGCAGATGAAGTTCTCCCTAGTTGAAAGGGAGTGTTAAAATTGGCAACTCCAAACTTCATGTGGGTCATCTTATTCATGGCTCATAATATTTTTATTAGATTCCTCTCGTCGAGAGGTGTAGGGTTGATCTAAAAATCATCTGATTCCGATAAGTATTTATGGAGATATGAATTTATTTTGATTATGGAATTATTAGCAAGTCGACCTACAACTCATGTAGGCTTAGAAGCCCAACAATCGCATCTATTCAAACATCAACAATTGCGTATAAATACAGGAGGAATTTCCTCATTTGCAATCACTCATCTCATCACATCTCTCTCTCTCTCCTTTGCAGAAAAGAGGCTCGTCTCTATTGCGCAGAAAAGAAACTCTCTCTCACACATGTGGAAGGAAGTTGCCGAACCTGAAGTTGCAACTGCAGATCCAAAGTTTGACTAGTGTTGACCATCAGATCTCCTCCTCTCAACTGCATTGTAGGTTCATCTGGACCTCCTCTGAAGGCTGCATTTTTTGGTGGTGGAATCAAGCTGATCCGACAGTCGGTTTGCGAGATATCGACTACCCTAGTTTTGATGATGAAGCCGCTAATGCTGATGTTACTGATCTAGGGTTTGCTACTGCTGATATAAATCAGATTTGTTGTACTACTTCTCTCTGCTGAATTATTGAAGATAAAAGAATATTTAATCAAAGGGTTTCCTCACACATTGTGGGGTTTGTCCCTGGCTAGCCGCCAACATCTTGTGTTTCTTGTCTTGGCTTGTTTTCTGTTGACCGTTTAATGTTCTATCTGCACTTTACTTATGCACATGTGATTGCTAATCTATGAATAATAATAAGAAAGAAAAGTAAATTGCTCTAAGCATAGAACATACCATAACTTAACAAGTTTGCCCCACGAAAATCCTTCCACCGCTTCTCCTAGGCTCTGCGTTAGCCCTACTAGCCTCAGATCAACCCCTAAAGCCTCTACGTCAACACTCTAGCCCTTTATGTCAGCTCTCTGGCCTTCTGCATCACCCACATAGGCTCCTCAGCCTCTGCACAATCACTAGATGCCTCTGCATAGCTTCTGTTGCCTTTGTGTAGCTTCTGCTGCCTCTGCGTAGCTCTAGCTACCTTTGCTAGCTCTAGCTGCCTCTGCGTCAGCCTCTTTGGTCATTGTGCTGGCCCTCTGGCACTATCTATGCCTCTTTGCTATGTACTCATTGCCCCTCATGCAACAGATCACTTGTTCGAATTTTCTCAACAAACTTCGCTCCAGAAAATCGAACTCACTGATCAATCTTGGTGTATCTCCAACTGACCCTCAAGCCTCCTCTTATACTTTTCCTGTTGAGTCTTCAACGGTCGAGATTAAGTCTCTAATCAATAGCTAGGATTAGATTTGGCTTGATCCATGTCATTTAGAATATTCTAACCCAGTTTTATATTAATACCCATTAATATTTTAATTTTCCTAAGCTTAGACTTATGAATCCATTAAAAATATTAATTATTTTAATATCTCTCCAATTGGGTGGAATTTCCCCAAGCCATTTCTGGGTCTTGGAGATATTATGTGCCTTAGCCTCTCCACCAATTTTCATGGCTAGAGCACATCCGATGCTACCACAAATTAACACAAAGCAGAGAGAAGATGCAGAGCAGAGGAGGGACAACGCAAAGGTAGTGACGTTGGGACTGCGCAGAAGGTGATGCAGTGAGGGCAACAGGTCCTCTCCAAAGTCAGAATTTCACTATGAAGCGTGAGAAAATTGTCTGTAAAATTTCTCCCAAAAATTCCTCTTCCATTTCGCTGGTTGTATCTTGTACATGAGGTTTTGCTGAAGATTAATAAAGAAACCCTCATCTGCTACACCGGTTTTCCCACATTGGGTTTTTCTAGGGACAATTGTCCAAAAATCACTGTGTAATTAAGATTGTACTTGTACTAGTATTTTTCTTTACATTTACCTTTTGTGTATTTGAATTGTGAAGGTTGCAGTAGAATTTATTTCGATATTTGTTGTAGAAACAATGTGAATAACTTATTTCTGAATTAATAAGTAGAAGAAAATATCAGTCATTGCAGTTGGATTTCTAGTTAGAAATTTTCACACGAAGATGGCCTGATTAGCCCTCCTACAAGACAAGTTGGCCAAGCTTCTAGAGGCACCCATTCTGCCTCTGAAGACACTATATATACACCATTTCGTCCTCCTCCTTAAGCAAGTAACGCAGACTCTAAGCAGAACAAGAAGTCAAATCTGAGGCAAAAAAGAAGTCGCATATGAGGCTGAGAAGAAGTTAAATATGAGGCAAGAAAAGAAGATAAATCTGAGGCAAATAAAAGAACGAATTTGTGGTAGAGTTTATGAGCTTCCCTGGGCAACAAAACTAAGCCTTTCCTGAGAGTAGAAGAAGGTCGAATTTGTTGAGTAGCATATTGTCTTGTTTAGTAGGCAGTTTGATTAAGTGTGACCAGGGCTGTAAGTTTGACTTTTGTTTGACTTAGATGTATCTCTGTTGACTTGAACAATTTCTCTATAGAAAAAAGGTTGTTGCGTTTTTCCCCAAGTGGTTTCCCCATGGTAAAAATCTTATGTTCTTGTTTGGTTATCTCTTTATGATTCTACTGTTCTACTATTAAAGATCTTTTGTGTAATTGCTTAATGATAAAAGTAAATACAAGTGAATGAATATGATTAGAAGTAATTATCAGTTACGAAGACTATGAAACCTCCACGGATTGTTGGCCCAACCAACAGTTCTACTACTCGTTATTAATTGTCCCCAGGTCTTCAAAAGCTGAGGCTATGCTTAATCAAAAGAAAGCCATGGGAACACAACTAGAAGTGTTGCTATCATCTCATCCGTTTCAGGTCCTTGCGCTTCAGTAAATTCTCGACAACTCCTCATCATGCATTGGAGATTATTGATCCCTGCCATGTGAGAGCTTTCTGCATCTAAATTAAGAGTTGCCTGACTGCATTATTATTTTGAAAGTCTCTTTACAAGTATTAGGCAATTCCTCGTTATAGGGGATTCCTTGCTAAAGTCAAGAGGATTAATTACAATGTTCCACCAAGTTTCCAGAACGAGGAGGCGAGGGAGCGGGGATACGCAAGAGCGGCCTATGCAAAAGCTCCCCACCAAATTATAGGAAACGTAGGGGGACGTCGAGGGTCTTAAAAACTTATAAATATAAAATAACTCAAACTTATAAAAAGAAGGTTAGGGTAAGGGAGAATACACATCTTTGAACACAAGACGGTGAGTGTTAGTACTCATTCACTGGATGAAGGACATTCATTCAAGTGTGCAGGGTGTGAGGAACAGTACAAGGGGAAGTAAGCAATGGGTCCAAATCAGCTAGCAAATCGAAGTACAAATGGTTTGATCAATTGAATTAATTCCAAGTTCTTGTTGTATTAGTATTTTTCCTCGAAGGGCCATTACCCCAAGAAGGGAGCTCTTGTATGTTGTAGAAATTAAATTAGTGAAATAACAGATTTTGAAGGGAAAAGTTATGTGTGCATGTATATTGAAATTGGTGCGATCATTTTTGCTTCCGTCGTTATATTTTATAAAGTGTTAAATTCTCATCCATGTTTTTTATTTAGTAGATCTAATCTTCTAGGGAGTAATTATCAAGGTTGTTGAGGTTAATGAACCAAACCTCATACTTGATGAGATGAGCAAGAGAGTTGAAGAGGGAATATGTTATAAGTTTGATGAAGCCTTAAATAGAGATGAAGACAAATAAAAATTCAAAAAGGACTTGAAGATGGATAAACAAAGTTGATGGATGGTACAATAATTCAGTTTCAAAAAGGGAAGGAATAGAAGATATAACAAGGTTGCCACAAATTTCTTAAACTTGAAGTAGAGATCATGGTTAAAGACTGGTGGTACGCACTCTGAGACTCACTTTGAGTCAATGGAGGATGATATTGGTCTGGGACCAGTGGTAGGAGTTTTACTCACTATGACGCTGACTTCGGGTTGGTTGAGACTGGTTTGGGACTAGTGGTACATACTCTGAGACTAACTTTGAGTCAATATGATACATCCTCGATCATTTCTTCTTCATAATTCAGACAAAAGCAGAGCAGAACAGAACAAAGCAAAGCAGAGCAGAACAAAGCAAAGCAGTACAGATCAATACAAGGTAGAACAAGACAAAGCAGAACAGGCAGAATAGAGCAGAGCAGGGCAAGGGTCTGGCTGTACAGGGCAGTGCATTTGATGGATGAATAGTAGCGACTGACAGAGAGATTGCAGATGAAGTTCTCCCCTGGGGATGAAGTGTCCAATCAGAAGTTTCATGGCGATAAGAGTTGAGCACGGTGGTTAACGCCATGATTGGTGGTCAGCTGAGGTAGTCTACAACATTATTGGTGTTTCCCTTGTTATACTTGATATTCAAACGGAACAGTTGCAGGTATGTGGACCACTTCTGATGGCGATCATTCTACAACTTCCCTTGCGTCTGTATGAACTGCAGGGGTCGGTGGTCTGTGTGGATGACCGTTTCCTTCCCCAAAATGCAATGCTTCCATTGTCGACATCCCTGCACAATGGAATACTTCTCTTTGTCATACGTGGGATACTTCTAGACTGTGTGCGAAAGTGTCTCATTGTGATATGTCATTGGATGCCCCTATTGAGTAAGGACTGCCCCAATAGTATAGTCAGAGGCATCTATCTTGATCTAAAATGGTTGTTGCCAGTCTGGTAATGTGAGCACTGGTGCAGAGCAAAGGTGATGTTTCAACTCTGCAAATGCCTTTTGTTGAGATTCAAACCAAAAGAATTTTTCTTTCACTCCTCTCTTGGTGACTTGACTCAAGGGCCAAGTGATATGAGAGAATCCCAACATGAACCTGCAATAGAAATTGGCAAGACCTAGAAGGCTGCGAAGCTCTTTCAAAGTGGTTGGGGCTGGCCAATCCCGAATGACTTGGATCTTGGTTGGATCCACATGCACCCCCCGTTCATCAATAATGTATCCTAGATACTAAACTTGGGTCATGCCAAAAGTGCATTTCTCCAAATTGGCACGCAACTTGTGTTGTCGTAGTGTTTGGAGAACCTGGCGGATGTGGTGGAGGTGCTCTTACCAATTTTAGTTGAAGATCAGGGTGTCATCAAAGTATACCACTACAAATAAGTTGGTGAATGGCTGCAAGATGTCATCCATCATCCTCATGAAGGTTGCAGGAGCATTCGTCAACATGAAAGACATAACCAACCATTCGAAAAGGCCCTCCTTGGCTTTGAAGGCAATCTTCCACACATTGGAGGGTTCGATTGATACCTGGTGATATTCGGACTTCAAGTCAATCTTGTTGAAATATTTTTCCCCCTTGAGTTGGTCCAGAAGGTCATCAATCCATGGGATCGGGTACCTATTCCGGACAGTGATCTTGTTCAACGCCTGATAGCCAATACAGAGTCTCCAAGTCCCATCCTTCTTCTGTACTAACACAATCGGGCTCCCACAGGGCAATGAACTCGGCTGGATGTGACCTTTTTTGCAGCAGCTCCTGAATTTGCCTCTTGATTTCATCATTCTCCAGAATAGAGTGCCGATAGATTGGTCCATTCAGCAATGGTGCACCTGGGGTTAGATTCATGGAGTGCTTGACCTGATAGTGCAAAGGCACCCTTGCGGGGGAGGTAAAGATGTGCTCGTACTCCTCCACAACCTTGTCCATCTGTTGTTGTGGTGCAGAGGGGCCCTATCTAGAGGTCGCAGCCACCATCTTCTTCTTTACTTGAGGACGTATCATCAGGAAAACAAATTTCCCGGTTTTGGAAATGAGCTTACTGCATTTGTTTTCCAGTAATCAAAGAGATGGTGGTAGGTGGTGCTACCTCTGGTATCCTGTACAACTTATTTGCCAAGGTAACATTAACAGCGTGAGGCCTTGACTCATACACAACATGTCGCTTCCACAAGTATGGTTGCCCTAATAATACATCACAAATATCAAGGGGAGCAACATCACATAATACCTCATCCGTGAAGGGCTTGATGATTTATGTAAGGCGACACTACTAGCTCACGCGGTGATCCCGTCCTTGGTGAAGCCACCCGATGGTGTATGGTTTTGGGTGTGTTGTAGTCGGTAAGCCCAGATGCTTCACGACCTCTTCTGAAATGAGGTTCTTTTGGCTCTTGTTGTCGATAATTAATTGTAGCAGGGAACCGTTTACCCACATTTGGGAGTGGAAGAGTTGGTCCTCCTCCTGTATATCTTCGAGTTCCTCCTTCTGGATCTTCATGGTGGCAACGATGACGTTGGGCTCTGCATCAATAATCAACTTCCCTTTTTCATTCCCCTTGTCAGGTTTTGACTTAGAGTCGGAACATGCATCTGATTCTAAATCCTTCAGCTCAGCGACTAGTCACTGCTTGGCCCGCACTCACTTGTGTTGTGAGTGCAGCTCTTATGGAACTCACACCACGTTCCTGTGTCCTTCTTCATCTTCATATTGTTGTTCTTTCCTTGCGGCTTTAGCGGGTTGTCCTGGGTCACCCCGCCATGGCTTTTCCCTTAGTTCTGCAGTTTGGGGCCACCTTTCCATTGCTTCGGATTCACAGATCCAAAGTCTCGCTTCTTTTGTTTAAACTTTTTCTCAATCTTGACGGCGTATCGGTACACCATGCCGAGCGACGAGATGTCCAAGTACTCCATCTCGTCCTATATGTACATGTGTAAGCAGTCACGGTACTTGACTACCAAATGTTTCTCAGAATCCTTGATACCCAATTTCATGCGAAGGGTATGAAAAACATTGGTAAACCTCGGCACCTCTTGGTCCCTTCCCTGCTGCCGCATGGTCCACTTTATGTATTTATTCTCATAGCTCCTGACAGGGTAGTACTGCTCCTTGATGGCATCCCAGAATGAATTCCAAGTGGGTGCGGCTAAAAACAGTGAGATCATACTTTCATCCTTCTGCTCACACTAGCTTTTCCACGAGTCCTTGACGTGGGGGGGCGGCTTTGAGAAGAGCAAAAATAATCTTTTCTCGGCTGGAAAAATCATGAATAGAAAAATATCATTTTAATAGATTTAACCATTTATCTATGGTGTCTGCATATCTTTGGACCTCAAATATGGGAATCTCAAAGTTTACTTATGCATTAAAAGGAGTGGAGCCTCCAGAGTGGCTACTGGAAGTGGATGCATTATCGGTGGGCAACTGTTGAAGGATCTAGGAAAAATTATTCATCATCGCATTCCTTTGTTTCTCGAGGGTCTCCTCAAGAAATATTTTGATAGGATCTCTTACTCCCTAGTCTTTCTTTTCTCCCCCCATGGGTGGCCATTGGGTTTTGTGAGGTTGATCTTGCAAAGGTTCAACCAGATCGAGCCCTAAATCCTTATATCCTGACCTTGTTGGGGACATGCAAAGAAAAATAAAGAAAGAGAAAATCCCTCTAATACCATTGATCCATATTTAAATAGGAATGCAACAAATTACAGATATAACCATAAATACAGAGATGCAACAGAAATAACACTTCATTTCATTAATATCAAATGCCAAAATATGATTGCAAATAGAATGGAAATAAGGTTAGCTTGGGTAATTATAGCTTATCTCTAAGAAGAGATGTGGCGACTACATGCCTCTAAGTTGTGTTCCAATGAGGCTCAAAGGCCTATTTATTATTAAGAAACAATGGAAAACCCTAAACATCCAAAAACCTAACCCTAGGAGATGAAGCGCCAAACTATGGGCCCTTTTAAGGTAAATTGGTACATCAACTTCCTGGGGTCGTAACTTTGGCATACGATCTCTGTTTGAAGCACACAATACCTTGTTAGAAATATTTATCCGAGTACTACAGCTTTTGAATGGAAAACATGGGATCGCGTTTTGTGTTGGCTCCAATTTTCCCAACAGCAAAAAACGTTGTTTAGGGCCTCAAAACGACTCTAGAAGTTTAGGACCCGAAAAACTGCCAATAATAGTAAATTGGGCTACAAATAAGGAAACTGAAAAAATGAAAGAAACAATGGTGGGAGTCAAAGTGGAATAGGTGGGTGGCCACCAATATCCACCTAAATCATTTTGTCTGTGAATGTAGTTACACAACCTTCACCACCTAACTTCCCCTTTGAAATTAGATTTTTCTTCAAATCTGGAATATGTCTCACCTCCTTCAATAAAAATTGGTTTCAATTTTGTTTCTTTATAAAAACCTTACGCATTCCAATGATTTTATAGGGTTTATCATCTCTTAGATGAAGTTGTCCAAAATCTCCTTAAACATAGTCATGAAAATATTTCCTATCAGGTGTGGCATGGAATGACCCTTAAATCTACCACCCATGCATCAATAGTATTCTCTAATGAAAGAATCAAAGCATCTTGTAACACATCACGTGTCACATTCACTTCATGATTGTTCTCTTATTGTCCATCTCTTTTTTTCCCTTCCGAGATTTGCAGTCTTTCTTCAAGTGTCCTTTCTTCCCGCATTTCCAGCACACTGTCCTTAATGTGGATTTGGATCTTCCTTTTCTTGACTTACTACAATTTTCTAGGCTCCTTCCTCTTTCCATTTTTCTTCCCCTAGTCTCTGCAGTCAATGCATTGCCTGATGTGTCACTGGAGCTTTTACGTCGCATTTCCTCGCTAAGGATGGCACCAACAACATCATTAAACTTTAAAGTACTAGATCCAAAGACATAGTTACTAATAGCCATAACTAAGCCATTCCAACTTTCTAACAATGAGCATAGAAATAACAGAGCCTTAACTTCATCATCAAAATTTACCCCTGCAAAACTTAACTGACTGGTAATTGTGTTAAATTCATTTAAATGATCAACAACATATCCACCTTCTCACATCTTCATATTAAATAGATGCTTCATAGGAATTACCATATTTGAGGCCAAGGGTTTTTCATACAGTTTGACCAATGCCACCATTAAACCTTCTGTTTTCGTTTCCTTTGAAATGTTGAATGCCACCAACGCTACCAGACATAATTTTATTTTTCCTAGTGCCTTTCTATCAAGAAGACCCCATTCTTCATTTGTCATACTTGCCAGCTTCTTTGATTTTCCACTCAATGATAGGTACAAATCTTTTTTATATAGATAATCTTCCATATGCATCTTCCACAACTCGTAATATTGGCCGTTAAATTTCTCGGCCGTAAACTTGCCATCTTTCGCCATTACTCCCACTTGAACCATGAACCCTTCTTTCCTGTGAGCTTATCAGCCAAATAGAGCTTCGACAATGACACCAGTTGTTAGAAATTAATTAACAGATCAATGAAATACATAAAATATTGCGGAAACAAAAATAAAAAAACACATAAAATAAGAGAGACACATATATATGTGGTTTGCCCAATTTGGGCTACGACCACAGACAAACAACTAGTCCTTCCTTTTATATTATCCAACAAAATGAAGAGATACAACCTATAACAGATTCGTTGTAATTTCCTCCTCTCTCTCTCTCTCTCTCTCTCTTAGAATAATAATATATAGTCGCAATACAATTCCCTCATATATACCAAAGTCACCTTCTAAGGAAAAAAACCTTAAATTAACATAACTTCTACCATTAGATTATTCACTTAATGAACGACCCAGATTGAATACAAAATTACAATACTTTACAAGGCAATTTTTCATCTATATTTAGCTTGGGGGGCATTGAATGCTAGGGGCAGGGGGGGCTGAATGCTAGGGACAATGGCTCATTAAAAGTAGTCGATGCTTCCCCCCCGTTGACTATCATATGTGCGACGTTGTGGCCCAATTCAGGAACTAGGGTCTAACGCGGTTGAAACTTATGAACCAAGAAGATAATTAGGCCCCACACCCAAAAACATATTGATCCTACCAACGATAGGATTGATGGTGGTATAATTAGATTCTCTTTGGTAGGTTTTAATTGCATCAAGCTTTTCTAGCTTTTGTTTCGTAGTTAGGAGTCATTAGATGAGAACTTTAACCTTGGTGTTGGGATGTTCTCATAAAAAGGGATTGAGGTAGAGACTTTGGATCATGATGATAAGGACACAACTTCTCCCCAATAATGGTGCCAAAAATGTTATTACAAAATCTAGTAGGCCTAATGTAAAGTCTCACTAGGAAACCCAAGTCTTATTGCAACGAAAAGAACATCCACCACCATAACCTTAGTGTCCTCTCTCTCACTATTTAGTGGTCGATTTTATCCCCGTAGGGGAGGCTTCCCAGGCAAGGATTATGGGATTAATGACCTAGGGAAGCTAAGATGAATGATTCTCTAAGGGGCTTGTAGATAAAATAACCTAAATAAATATTCAACAAAGGAGTGTGCAAAGGTGATAAGACTCTAATGGTTATGAAAGAAGGTAATGGCGAAACCTGAAGTCCAAGATAATAGTTATGAATATTCACATACACTTTCCATGAACTCCCATAGGCTAGAACAAGGCTTCTATAAACTATAATTTAATTGGTATGGAGGTTTACAACATGAAATATCATATAATAACACGGAAATAGTTTTCAATGATAGGATAAGGGATCAAAGGCTATCAAGAGGTTAGAAAGGGATAAGAAACTTTAGGTTTTTAATGGTTTAGGATGGATAAAACAGTAATTAATATCGAAACGTCGGCCCTAATTTTTTGGTAGAAAAGACAATTAATGTTAAAATTTAGCTTTTTAATTTTATTACATGAATTTCCTTTTATAAGACAATAACATATGTAAAATTACCATAACATGTAAATTTGAACCAAAATGTAACCCTATCTACCAAGAAACAAGGAAAAGATAAAGTGTTAATAGCATGATCCCACAATTAGCACAGTGGATCTATTCAACTGAGCTATTGAGTCATAGAAAGTGAGGTCATTGATAGAAGGACTTGGATGAAGAGGGTGGAAGACCACATTTTTTTCTCTCAGAAACCCTAGTGACTTCTTGTAGTTGGGTATTTAAGGTCAAAGGATGCCTTTTTTTTTTTTAATTTTCAAGTTGTTTATGATCCTCCATCCAGGCTTGACCAGTGGCTTGAGGAGTCGCGACCCAAGGGCATCTAATCCATCAAAGTCACCCTGAGATCGCACTCAGATTGGGCCACACCAACCATAAGCTGACTAGATTTTTTAGCATGTCTCCTCCCCCTAGCACATGGCACAATCACCCCTCAAGAGGTTTGATCTTAGGCCACCTTGCTAACGAGGCTCGTCCTCAACCACTTATGCTAGTAGACTTGACAAGTCAAAGGATGCATGAAAAAAGTTCCTTTGATGGATTGTTTAATGAGAAATTTTGTAGAAAATATAGAAACAAGTTTTCTTGAAATAATTTGCACTTTTTAATATGGCATAATATAAACTCTAATTTGAAAATTTTGCATGCAAAGTGGAAGGAAAATGACAATAAAATTACATCATTTAATCAATAATCACTTCATCAATCCAAATATAGCTTCTCCATGCAAAAATGTCACTCCCAAGCCAATTCACTCCATCATTCATCCATAGTGACCAAGAGAAAAATAGAAGACTAATGCACTCTCACTGAAGAGAGAAAAGAGGGGCGTGTGTGATGAAGATAAAGTGAAAGTGACTTACCTTTGTTTATATGAGGGAAACCAAGTCACTTTTCACTAATTTATAAAAAAAAATCCAAAAAAATTCTTGGAGCGTTCAATTAGGCCTAAAGGTCACAAGCTGACCTTAAGATAGCTTTATCAAATGATAAATCGTAAGAAATACATCATAAATCCTTCATACATGTGGGAGGAAAGGCTCTCCAACATGACACCATCCTCCAAAAATGAGCATCTTCATTAAGCAAGTGAAAAAGTGGGTCCAAGAGTGCTCCTCATTCCAAGGGACAACATCAAAGTGCATGGGTACACATCCAAGTAACATCTCCCCCACTATGATATCATCATCAAATAGGTTCATGTCACCTTCAGAGGGCATGCATAGGTGATCTGGTAGCCCTAAGATCAAATTGTGGGATCAATACATGGTGTGTTATCCCTCTCAAACCATCTCAAGTGGTCTTTATCATCATCTAAGCTTTGGAATGGGGCAATATACATCAAAAAAGCATAAGGACAGCTTGGGGGTGTTCAAGGTCCATTTGTGCATTTTGACACCTACACCCATGTGATTTTTAAAAATTTACAAAGCATTGCAAATCCTCTCCATTTGTTTTGCCAAAAATGATAATTCAAATATTTAGGTAAGGTCCCTCGGGAAGAAAATCAATTTAAGGTTGTATTGTCCCTCTGATTATTCTTCGCATCACACTCATATGTAATTATTAATTGTATTAAAAGTTTATCTTTTTAGTATATTGATGGCATGAAAATTTATGGAGGAACAAGAAGCACTGTGATCACATATACATTTTGAATTGGGTTTTATTTGCTACATAATCATCTTAGTCTACACATGTAACTATGGCGTCAAAAGGAATAACTGACATGGTACATGGTACGGCATCAATGGGTTTGTTATGCTAAATTATGAAAACAAATAAATAAAATGTTTTATTTAAAAGGATAGGCATTATATGTTTGGCACTATGAATATAACCATAGTTCAATAGTTGGCAACAAACATTAACATGCAACCTGACAAGCATTGTGGCATACAATGCATACATTTACAGTTGACGTTATGTTTTATTTGTTGCTTTGATATCATGGGGATTGCATTGATATAGTGTTTTGAAGAGAGTTGCAACAAATAATATGGGATTTTGTTGTCACCCCGCACACATTTATCAACACCGAGCATATGATATGATTTTCATGGTTTTAAGTGATTGTTTAATATTTTGATCAACATTTGTGATTTTACCTTGGCTTTGACGTGGCCACTACACCCCATGCATTAATGTGAAATCTAAGTGTTAGTTTTGCAATTGGTTGTTCTTGGAAACTTATCCCCCACTCAACAAAGAATTTGATCATTTGTAAATTTTGGTGTTATTTTTTGGCCTTGCTCTGGATGATAGAGACTATTTCAATTCCAAGACCGAATCACTATTCATAAAAGGTTTACTAACCCTGTTTGCATATTCAAATGAGGTTAGTATGCATCTTAGTTTACTATGATTGCATATTATATGGTTAAAATTAAATTGACTCACCAATTGTGTGTTTTCAAGCCTCTCTATCCCTCTTTCTATGATCTCGTTGATTAAAAGGAAGTTTAAATGATTATGGTTGTTCGATTTCACTCTTTTTTTCCTCCATAATTGAATTTATCACAAGGTTCTTTCCCTCACAATGTGTATTATTTAAGTGACATAAAGGAAAAGAATTATTGGTTATAAATCTCGTATACTTTTTCATCTATGAGTCGTTTTACTTTGAATGTTTGTGTGGAAAATAAAGGCTTATATTGCATGTTGGATTGGTTGAATAAATCTTAGAGTATAGAAGTTATAGAGTTTATGAAAGTTTGTTTTTAATAGCTTCATGAAGAAATTTGTTCTTAAATGTTAATGGGCTATAGTTGTGGTTGGTGATGGTATGATGAATATAAAATTTCTTGCTTATTTAAAAAAAAAAAAATGTCTCCAACTTTCTTAACCTTTAAGCTATTTCGGTTCGAGTATTGTGGTTGTTTTACAAGTTGAGATGGTTGGCAATTTGTGGAACACTATTTTTGGTGCTTGTATGGATAAATTTAGTATCTCTTACTTATTCAAAGTGTAAGTTGTTCGTAACTAGCAATGAACTTTGAATATATGAATGTAAAATCTCTAAAAAAGTTTGTGGATTTTAGTATGATGTTGTTTTAAGCTTGAACTTTGAAGAAAGAGGTGTGATGAAAAACTTGCTTCGAACCCTTGAACTACCAATCCTGTAGATTTCTCTTTGGAGATATATGTTATTTTTGTTTGCAATCTTACTTTGAATATGAATATTGTTGAAACATCTTGAGGTTAGGAAATGGTTCGGTTTGAATCCTTACATTGAAAATTATTGAAAGTTTCCCATTCAAAATTTAAACTTTGTCTTGTTAAAAAATCACAAGTTAATAATTAATTCAAAGGCATTGTTGCATACAATTATTGAGAATTATAACTCCATTACACTTAGCATTGGTTTGATGTCGTAAAATTGTCATAATATACTTGAGTACCTTTTAATAACCTAAAGCTTTTTAGGTTAATTATATGAAATACACATGGATTGTTTTATTAAAAATAAGGGTTAAAAGAGAAAATAAATATATTTGGTTGGAAGGGAATACCATAAATATATAAGGACCTATTATTGTGATACATATATTGACTATCTACCTATGTGTTGAACATCAACCAATTTTGAAAATAATAGCACAAGAGTATATTGTAGCTTGATATTTGAGTGACTTGCTATAAAAGGTTTAAAAACATGTTGTCATAGGTCTTTACTACATAGTCACTTCCCCTTCTCTTTCATTTGACAAGGACAAAAAGTCATTTTTATTAATACTTTTACTTTCTTTCATTATCACCATATCATTTTTCATTTAAACGTATTTGCCTTCTCATCCCTTCCATAAATTCACTTTACACAATGAAGATTAGGAAATAAAAATGCAATACATAGATTCTCTTAGAATTATTGGAAGTATATATAGTAGTCATAAAAGGAATTATGTAACACAACTGATTGGACAAACAATGATTTTGAAGGGTGAATGGTTTCATGTGATGGTTTTTCTTCATGTATTCCTCTATCACATCCGTGTTTATGCTTGAATAATATCCATTCGTCTAAGCCAAATTTAATACATTAAACAAAATTTGTAATCAGTTTACTATTTTGTGTGTGATATTTCATGTGATTGATGTTGTGATTTGGATTGCTTTTTCTAGATGAGTATTTTCAGCGGGAGTAGTAGAGGAGGAAGGGGTAGAAGGCCTAACAAGATTTGGAAAGAAGGATGAAACAAGATAATCAAATTCTCTATACATTTTGTTGAAAATTCAAAAATTTAATCAAATTCTTCAAACTGGTCAGATGACCTTGACAATCAAGTTTCCTTGCCTCCCTCACTAACTCGACCAAGCAATGAATTTTAGCCTCACACTATTATTATTGATATCCCTACCTCTCTAAAGCTACCTACAAATGATGGTTGTAATCTTGAGCCTACTCAAACTATTTCTAGGCTTGTACATTGGCCTTCCATGCCTATTCATGTCTCATCTACCCTTGTTCCAGATAACGTGATCCTATCAATTACCTCATATTCCAGGTCTCTTACAAAATTTTCCATCATTTCAATCCTGACACACAAAGGAAAG
>APFE031680428.1:24083-85681 GCA_000404065.3 Pinus taeda | reverse complement strand
ATAGTGATTGGGCTGGAAGTGTTGATGATCGGAAGAGCACTTCCGGTTATGTTTTCCATATGGGTTCAGGAGCCATTTCATGGGCTTCTAAGAAGCAGTCCATTGTAGCATTGTCTACAGCAAAGGCTGAATATGTGGCAGCTACAGCAGCAGCATGTCAAGCAGTTTGGATGAGAAGGATGTTGAGGAGCTTAGGCCAAGAGCAGGCAAAAGCGACAGTGATTTTTTGTGACAATAGATCAGCTATTGCATTGTCAAAGAATTTAGTGTTTCATAAGAGAACAAAACACTTTGATACAAGGTTTCACTACATCAGAGAATTGGTGAACAATGGAGAAATTGTCCTAGAACATTGCAGAACTCAAGAACAGGTCGCAGACATCTTGACAAAGCCATTGGATCAGAAAAGCTTTGAATTTTTAAGGAAGTGTCTGGATATGACTGAATGCCCGGCAGTTGAAATTAAAGGGGAATGTTGAAAATGTAATTTCAACGCAGCATTTAATACACCCAAAACCACCAAAGTAAAACCACAAACCCGCGGTAAGTTTCTCGGGACCGCTTTTGCGTGAATTGGTTTTCGTACATAGGCGACCCGAGAAAATTTAGAGCTGACGTGTGGCTGAGGCGTGACATCACCCTCTGACACTTTCTCAGAAGGTAAAGTTCGGTTAAAAATGCTCACCCGATATCTCCTCCTTCGTCCGATCTACTCCATCGCTCTTCACCGTTGATTATTCAAAGCTGCATACGAGGCTGCAATAAATGTTACATGGAGTAAAGTTCGGTTAAAAAGGCCTTCCGATATTCACCTCAGCCGTTCGATTCTAGGAGGGCAAATCAACGGTTGACCGGCATCACAAACCTACATCAAATAAAATATTGGGTGGAGTAAAATAAAATTTTGGTTGACCGCAGGTTTTAATATTAATACATTTAATAAAGTTGTTATAGTTGTAGGTAAAAGATTTTGATTTTAATGTTACGGAGGTATGGCGAATTTATAATAGGTATGGGCAATGTCATATAGTTTTTAATTTTACTGTTTTTAATTATTTACGGGTGTAAGTCTTGTTTTACTGAACAAGTAAAACATATTGTAAGTTTTTTTGGTGAACTGTATTGTGTAATGAAACGCACAGCAGTGTGAGTAAGAAAACCAGGGGAAGTATGTATCATTGAAAAAAAACCATGAAGTCTTTCACACATCAGTGAAAAGAGTAATGTAAGTTTTTGGTGAATGCGTAATTTCCACACAGCAGTGTGTTGATTTTTTTTCTACAGTGGTAAATGTCAAAGTCTGTTTTTATAGCAGTAAAGGTAAATGAGATTTTACACACAACAGTGTAAAATTTCAGGAGACAGAGTAACTTTTTGTTGGTGAATTTCTTTTGGTGAATCTCTCCGAGTGAAAGAGGATGAATATGTATCAGTGATTTTGTTTTAATGAATAGAAATCTTTTTATGGTGGTGCAATACTCTGTTCTCAGTATTTTTTTTAAAAGCTTCCCTGTGCACAAAAGATCCTGGAGTAAAGGAAACAGAGCATTACCTATGTGTGGTTAAATTGTTTGTTTTTGGGATTTTACCAAAAAAATTCCCAACACATGTTACACAACATAGTAAATCAGGGTAAATCTTTTACACTATCACAGTATATAAGGTGAACCTTTGACAATATCCAACCTGATGAAAAATAACAATTTTCATTATATTTACGCTCTGTGGATGCTCTCTTTGGTTGTGATCCTGAGCGTAGAACTGCATTATTTTTATGAAGAAAGTGACATTTTTTTTAAATTTCTTCCATGTTTAGTGAGTTTGAAGATAAAATCCATACTTTCATGGGAAAAATTTAAGATATATTTATATTTTATCTGGTATTTATTTCCTTAATACAAAGCACTAAAAGAAATCTATTATGCAACCTGTGGGGATTCTCTCTTAATTATTTTAGGTAGATGACGAGTTTGATCGTGTTTTTTTTGTTCATAAGAAAAAAACAGTACATTTTTTTAGTAAAAAGAATGTTGTACATGAGTATAAATCTTGAACAGATTAGAGTATTGTCCAACATCAACACAAGAAAACTGCTACTATAGCTGGCCAAGAAAAGCGCATTGTAGCTATATTTCAAACAATTTTGTGAAGGCGGACATGGGTATCAAAAAAATTCATATGTAGCTTAAACACATAACAAAATTCTTGAGCACATAGAGATTATAAGTACAAAAATCAATAGCAGAACAGGGCAAGAGCCCAGAAATACCACAGAAGCACCAATGGAGAAGCAGAAGGACTTAGAAGATCTCAAAAGAGCTTTGACTTCTAATAGCTCTCTCTGCAACCCGGTCAAAATACATATTCCCACTCAAAATGCATATGCCAGACAAAACTTTTAGAGAGAGCATTGTTTTTTAGAGTTTTGTTTTCTGTAGTGGAAGGATATTTCATAGAAGAGAAACTTTAAAACTTGAACCCTCTGCATCCAGTTGCAAAGAGAGCGGGCCTCCAAGTCATTGCTTCCTTGAATCCATCTAATCGTGGCGAGAGTTCCCAATCACCGAAATCTTGTCAATGTTGCGCATCATAGCCACTAGCCACTTGTAAAGCACCCCATAAAACTAACATTTCAGCCCTACAATTGTACCATATAGCTCCAAACCATCTAAAACTGTAGAACTGTAGATTGTAGCATGATTAATATTAAAAAAACCTCCACAACGCCCTCGCCCTCCAGCTCATGTCCCATCGAAATAGCACATCAAAAATGTGTTGGCTAAGTAGACAGAGTAATAGAGCCAGGAGATTCCTTGAGAACCAGGAACCTATGTTGTGGAAGTGTGCAACAATGCTAAGAGAGGAACGAGTTAGATCGTATATATATATATATATATGACCATCACGTTACTCTTCTTAAAAAATGTAATATCATTTTTTTTTTAATGTTTTTTTGCGTTCTTTGAAATTAGGGCTTCGATTCTATTAGAAGCAAAGGTTATGATGTCAATACAACCAATCTCAGCAGTGAGATTATATTATTCATGATTTTCCTATGGAGCCCTTGGATTATTGAAGCATGTCATCTCAATTTAAGTTTAGAAGATTTCAAAAGAACCATGACTTCTGATGGCTCTCTCCACAAAAGGCATATGCTAGCTCAAAATGCATAGGCTAGACAGAACACTTTTAGAAAAAGCATTGGTCTTAGAATTTTGTTTTCTATGGATATATTGGAAGGATATCTCATAAAAGATAGACTTTAAAATTTGAACCCTCTACATCCGGTTGGAAAGAGAGGGGACCTCCAAGTATTTTTTTTTAATCCATTTGATCGTGGAGGGTGGCCAACCACCAAAATCTTGTCAATGCTAAGCCACATAACCACTTGTAACACACCCTATAAAGCCAACATTTCAACCCTATAATGATCCCTATACCTCCAAAAGATCTAAAATTGTAGATTCTAGCAATACTAATTTGAAAAAAAACTCCACAACATCCTCCAGCTCATGCCCCATCGAAATAGCAAATCCGAAATGTGTGGGCTAAATAGACAAAAGTAATAGAGCTAGGAGATTCGTTGAGAACTACAGACGTATATCCTGGAAGAAGTGCAACGAGTTTGATAATTCATATATATATATATATATAACATTATATCCTTGAAGAGTGCAACGAGTTTGATCATTCATATATATATATAACATTACTTTGTTAAAAATATTTAGTAAATTTAATTTTTGTGGAGGGCAAAGGTTTTTTACTTTTGCGAAGTTACTTTTGCGAAGCTATGGAGCTGATTTCGGGAAACTACCTTCGCACACCACAAAGCTATTTCACAAACTTGGATTTGGCCCACCAAGGAGCTATTTGAGAGACTTATGAATAATGTTATTTCACAAACTTGGATTTGGCCCACCAAGAAGCTATTTGAGAGACTTATGAATAATATTTACTCACGGCAAAAATGACAAAGTAGGTTTGGAACAACACAATCAAAACTTAGTATTATATTGTAAAACATAAAAATGCATTCACATGAGGCGGAGCTATTTGAGAGACTTATGAATAATATGACAAAGTAGGTTTGGAACAACACAATCAAAACTTAGTATTATATTGTAAAACATAAAAATGCATTCACATGAGTCAGAGCTATTTGAGAGACTTATGAATAATATTTACTCACGCAAAAATGACAAAATAGGTTTGGAGCAACACAATGAAAACTTAGTATGATATTGTATAATAGGAAAATACGTTCACATGAGGCTACGGCTCATACACTAAGTAAAAACTAAAATTTGAGGTGGAATAACACACAGTAAAATACTGTGTTCCTTTCACGCCCCACCAAAATTTGCTCCACCATATTCTCCCGAGAGACGTGCTCTCTTTCCCTCTAACGTCTTACTCTCTAACCCATTACAAAATGAATTTTACATTCATATATAACTCAACATACAATTTTACATTTAATTCATGATAGAGCGAAATTAATATGATTTTGTTGTTTTAGGATGGTTCACACCTAGCTTCAGTCCTTCCATCTTCAAAACAAAGACACAACCTGCAAAAAATATGTCTGAGTTGCTGTGAGGTTATTTATTGCGGTGGTTGGGATTATTATTTCCAACACTTCCCCTTAATCACAATTTCCGCAATTTACAATTCCCAAATAGTTTCTGAGATAAACAAAACTTTCACATGCCAATGGATTTGTGAAGATGTCAACAAATTGTTCCTCTGACCTGCAATGCTGCAACACAATTTCATCATTGTTAATCAACTCTCTAATAAAATGGTATTTAGCACCAATATGCTTGGTCCTTTTGTGGAAGACAAAATTCTTTGACAATGCAATTGTTGAAGTGTTGTTGCAGAGAATAGTTGTCGTGCCCTCTTGGTCATGACGAAGATCCCTCAACATCCTTCTCATCCAAATTTCCTGACACATTGTTGTTGTTGCTGCGACATATTCAGCGTCTGCTATTGACAGTGAAACTATTGGCTGCTTCTTGGAGGCCCATGAAATGGCTCCATAACCCAAATGAAAAACATATTCTGACGTGCTCTTCCTGTCATCGACACTACGTGCCCAATCACTATCAGTGTAACCAACCAACTTGAAATCACTTGTTGTTGTGTACAAAACGCCATACTATTTTGTCCCATTGACATACCTCAGAATCCTTTTCGCTGCTTGTCAATGTGTTTCCTTGGGTGTCTCCAGGAACCTTGACACCAAACTTACTGCATACATTATATCCGGCCTAGTGGTAGTCAAATACATCAAGCTCCCTATCATACTTTTGTCTAATGTTGGATTGACATTGCTGCTGCAATCTTCTTTGCTCAACTTCAACCCTATGACAATTGGAGTTGGTGCGCATATGTTCTACATTTTAAACCTCTTTAAAATTTATGCCACATACTTTGCTTGAGAGTAAAGAATGTCATTTTCTGTTTTCTTCACTTCTATGCCCAAAAAATATCTTAACAATCCCAAGTCAGTCATTTCAAATTCACTCTCCATGACTTGTTTGAAATCGGCGATAAGGAAATCATCATTGCTTGTAAAAGCCAAAACATCTACATATAAGACGACAATGAGAATCTTACCTTCGCTCTCTTTGATGTAGAGAGTAGGCTCACCATCACAATTGTCAAAACCATTGTCCAACAAGTAAGTATCTACCCTGTTGTACCATGCGTGTGGTGCTTGCTTCAACCCATAAAGAGCTTTCCTCAACTAATATACTTTGTCTTCTTGGTGTTCAATCTCATAACCAAGCAGTTGTGCGACATACACTTCCTCTTTCAGCACTCCATTCAAGAACGTTGATTTTATGTCCATTTGATACACTCTTCATTTGTGCTGCACGACAATTGCCACAACTGCATGCACTGTCTCCAACTGCACGACTAGCACGAACGTCTCCGCGTAATCTCTTCCATGTTGTTGCTTGTATCCTTTGACAACTAGCCTTTCTTTGTGCCTTTCAATCTTTCACTCAATGTTGCTTTCGGTCTTATAGACCCACTTCACTCCAATGACATGTTTTCCTTTCGGAAGGCTCACCAACTCCCATGTGTCATTCCTTTCTATTGCTTCTATATCTTCCTCCATTGCCACAAACCACTTTTCTTCTTTGACTGCATCTTCAAACTGGATTAGGTCATCTACATGATAAAATAATGCAAATAAGGAATTCAGACCTGTGCTACTATACTCTTCATTTTGCTCATAAATTTCATTTAAATTTATGAATTTTGGTCTTCTTATGCTTGTTGAAGATGGGCTTGACATGTCACTTGGTGTTGCGCTTCACAGTGTGCTTGGAGAAGCACATGCTTGGCTGTGTGAAATTGTCCTATTATTTGTTGATGGCATTGCTTGTTGCCTACTTTGTTGCACTTGAATAGATGTACAGGGAGTTAGTGTTGAGGTATTACTTGTTGTTGTTAGTTCCTCTCCATCCTCATGTGGTATACATCCTTTGACATTGATTTTCTTCTCTAAACTTCCATCCCATGCTTCCTCTTCTGTGAATTGCATATCTCTGTTGATTATGAACTTCTTGGTTGATGGATTGTAGAGCTTGCATGCCTTGGATTCATCATTGTATCCAACAAATATACATTTCTCCCCCTTGTTTTCCAACTTCTTCTTTAACTCATCTAGGACATTTGCATACGCCACACCTCCAATAACTCTCATTTGAGTGACATTTTGTTTTCTTCCACTCCATTCCTCTTGAAGAACAATGTTTGAGACGCTTTTGGCTGGACATCTATTCAAGATATATGCTGCACAAGCGACAACTTCAGCCCAATAGTCATTTGGAAAATCCTTTGCCTTCAACATACTCCTTGCCATCTCCATAATGGTCCTATTCTTCCTTTCTGCCACACCATTTTGTTGTAGCATATATCTTGTTGTAAATTGCTTGTGAATTCCATGCTCCCTGCAAAATCGAAGGAAGTCATTTGAGATGTATTCTCCACCTCTGTCAGTCCTAAGGACTTTGATGTAGTGTCCACTTTGCTTTTCAACAAGAGCCTTATATTGGTGAAAGCATTCAAAGACTTCACTTTTCTGTTTTAGGAGAAAGACCCATGTCTTCCTTATGTAGTCATCTATGAAGGTCAATACATAGTGGCTGCCACCAATTGATAGTGTTTTTATTGGTCCACATAAATATGAGTGGACAATTTCCAAAGGTGCCTTTGCCCTTACTAACTTTCCTGCTAGAAATGTCTCTCTATATTTCTTGCCCAAGATACATCCTTCACATATGCTATCTGGTTTTTCTATGAGTGGTAAACCCTTCACCATGTCTTCTTATGCAGCAAATTTAAACCTCCAAAGTTGAGATGTCCAAATCTCAAGTGCCATAAATAGTTTTCATCTTTTACCTCTTCTTGAAAGTTTACTTGTGTGACAACTGCTTCTTTTCTTCCATCTTCTTGTGAGTTCATAGATAGTTGTGCTTGTGCACCTTCTTTCTGCAAATGTGATATCATTTTTAGGGGAAACATTCTATTGTTTGTCATCTGAACCTTTACAAGTAGTTGTCTACTTGGAGGCCTATCCAAATTGTGCACACATCATTTTTGAAGAAGACATTGTAGCCTTTCTGCATGAGTTGTCTAATGCTCATGAGATTATGTTTCAGAACAGGGACAAAGTAAACATCTAAGATGTATTTCTTCTCGCCCTTCTTTGTTAGGATATTAACTCTTCTTTTTCCCGTGACAGAGAATTTGCTATCTGTCCCTAATCCCACTTCAAATTTCACACTTTCATCTAAATCAGAAAACATTTCTATGTTTTTTGTCATGTGGTTGCTACACCTTGAATCTAGATACCATATATCACTCTGTTTTTCTTGTGCTACATTACAAGTTAAACACATGCTATCATGGTTCTGTTTTCTTTTGTGAAATTTACACTTGGTTTGTTACTAATGTCAATTTGCTTCTTTATACATTCATTTGCATAATGACATTGAACTTGAGATTTATCATACCTCTAACCTCGTGCTTGATTTTGACTTGGGCCTTGACTTGGATTTTGATTGCTACTTCTTCCATTTGAGCTTGAGGGGCTGCTTCATCCACCTTTGTGTGGGCTTCTTCCTCTTCCTCTGCCTCGACCTTGACCAAATGATACTTGTGTCTTGAAGGCATGCTCCAATGAGGAGCTTGCTTCTCTATTCAGTGTATGTTCATGAGAAATCAATGATGCATTAAGCTCATCCACTGAGAATTGTGAGAGATCCTTTGTCTCTTCTATGGCCACAACAATGGCCTTAAACCTTGCTAGCAAACTTCTCAAAACTTTTTCAACTATTCTTTCCTCAGGTGTCTCACTATGAGACTTGATTTGAGTAACCAGCCCACTTATATGTGTAAAAAACGTGTATATTCTTAGACTCTTTCATACAAAGTGTTTCAAAATCTCTCCTCAACATTTGCAGTTTTGTTGTCTTGACTTTTACCATGCCTTGGTAGGCTATTTGGAGGGTGTCCCATGCTTGCTTGGACAACTATTTTAGAGACTTATGAATAATATTTACTCACGGAAAAAATGACAAAGTAGGTTTGGAGCAACACAATAAAAACTTAGTATTATATTCTAAAACATGAAAATACATTCACATGGGGTTCTTGCTCATTCACTAAGTAAAACTAAAATTTCACAAGAATAACACACAGTAAAACACTCTAACTGTTGTTTTCACGTGCCCACCAAAATTTGATCCACCATTTTCTCCCCAGAGACTTGGGCTCTCCTTCTCTCTAATCTCTTACTCTCTAACCCATTACAAAATGATTTTTACATTCATATATAACTCAACATACAATTTTACACTTAATTCATGACAGAGTGAAATTAATATGATGTTGTTGTTGAGTGTGATCAGAATCACTGAGGTACTTTTGGAGTGTGACAATATTTGCTGAATAAATGCTTGCCCATATCTATTAACCAAAGTACATTGACTGCTTTAAAGTCCTTGTTGTGTTTCAGAATGGTTCACGCCTGGCTTCAGTCCTTTCATCTTCGAACAGAGACGCAACGTGAAAAAAATACATCTGACAAAGTATCGTTGTTGTTAGGCTATTTATTCTAGTGGTTGGGATTATCATTTCCAACGTACTCCTCTTAAAAACTGTAATATCGTTTGTTTGATGTTTTTTGCATTCGTTGAAATTAGTGTTTGGATTCTATTAGAACCCAACGTTATGGTGTCAAATGAGCCACTCTCAGCAGTGAGATTATATTATTCATTATTTTCCTATGAAGGCCCTCGATCGTCATCTAAGTTAAGAGGTACTCTTGTCACTCTTAGATTTTTATGGACACTCAAAACCTATATTCCACTGTAACTACATGTGCTCCCCAAGCAAGCTAGAAAAGAAGTTTGAGCTTGAACACATAATCAAAGAAACTACATAACTAATTTCCATACACAACAATTTTTTCATAGACACCTATCTGAAAAATACTACTTTTTGAAATAGGAAATTTACATACAGTGGTGCTTTCCTACACCTAAAACAAAAACGTATGCCATCTCATAGTTTCTATTATTTTGTCTCCACGGTCAAAACTCCACACCTAAGGATGACATTCATCTGGCCCTGGCGAACAGAGCAAGCAAGATTGAAAAACTCAAGCTGCTGAAGATTGATTGTTCATGATTGAGCAAGCTTTTTGTCCAACTATCCGTTTATATGGACGGAATATTAGCTTGCCTACTTTTAAAAAATATTGATTTTTTTTTTTCAATTTTTCTTAGACTAATGTAATGTAGACCTGTCTCTCCCTTCCCATCTCTCCCTCCCCAAAAAGTTGAGTAACACTATAAAATTACAAACATTTTTGTTGATACTGAAATCGATCTAAGTGCAACATTTATTATTTATCTGCAACCAATGTGAAACTCAACAATGCAAACTATGAAACTTAACTTTCATAAAGATCATCATCAAAAATAATTATAATGAAAAATAGCATGAAATTGAAGTCACAAGATAATGGAACCATCAAATCCATAACCCTTCACAAATTTAACTAAATCAAGTAATCTTTTCAAAAAAATCATTGATAGATATTAACAAAAACTACATTATGTGAAATGTTGAAAATGCATGACAAGAAGCTCTAAATATTAACAAAAACCACATTATGTGCAATCTTGAAAATGCACCACAAGAAGTTCTAAATAAAACTTAGAACAATAATTAACATATAACTTAAATAACAATTATGTCAACATAAACCACCTTATCAGCAAGAAATTAAGATGACAAAGAATGCCAAACAACTAAACCAACATTTATTCTTACAATAAAGATTGATATCCCACTGAAAATCGGTATTTCATAAATACTCAACATCATAATCATAAATATCAAAACTATTCTAACAAGAAGCAAAACCATTACAATACACACTAACTTGTCTTCAACATGCACCTCAAAGACACCACAAAACAAACTAACTAACTCCAAACAACACAAGGGCTATAAACTTGAAGGACAACCAAACAAATACAATGTTATCACCTTAGAGGCAGTTTACAACTACAACCCTAAATCCTTACAACCATCTTTCTAAATTTACAAGCTAATCGGCACCACTACATTCACAAACTAGCGATCCATAAGACTAATGTATAATAAAATTAAGAAAACTCGAGTCTCAATCCAGCCATATTAGTAGGACTACCCATTCTAGTCTATCCTTTTAGGGTCAGGATTACTATACCTTAACATCGGGCCTTGGTTCAAATGCAAAGATACTCGCACGGTCACTCTCTGATTGGAAATGAAAAGATCCCCATAACTGCTGGCTCAAATCATAATAGAAAATCTCATTTCTTGAAACTATGGAAAAAACCACATAATCCCCTACTCCTACGCACTCAAGATAGACTAGCCAATTTGTGATCATATTATTACTCAGCTTCTTGCAAACTGATGAAGGCATCTTTGCAATCTCCTTCCAGCATGAAGAGGGAGAGGAATTGGAGGAAGAAGCCATATTCTCCTGTAATTCCCAAATAAGAAACTGCTCCTGGAGCTCATCCGCGAACTCATTGTCAAATTTAGCTTCATCCTCGAACTCATATTCAACTTCATTTTCAAACTCAGACTTATCCTGGAGGTCATCTGCAAACTCATCTTGAAGGTCCTCTGCACATTCATCTTGCCGCTCCTCTGTGAACTCGTCCTGGAGCTGCTCTGCAGACTCGTCTTGGAACTCATGCTCATCGTGCACTTCAACTTGACCGTCGATGTGGACGTATCCACAAGTAGCAGCCGTCCTCGACAGGCGAAAAACTGAGGGTTGGTATCAATCAATTTCGGCAACGGTATTATATTGGACGTGCCATCTCCGATATTGAAGCCCAGAATGCCATACCCGTAGCTTTCCATACACACCAAAGAATAGACAGAACTCTTGGAGGCAACCATTCTTCCGTCAGCTAATTTCAAATTGCTGGGCAGTTGTCCGACCATTGTCCAGATCTTTTGAGAGGGATCATAAATGGACACTCTCATATGCCCGCCATCACGCGACTCACTGAACGCCACAATTTTGTAGGTGTTTCCCTCCCCTTCCATTATGACTATGCTCTTCCTAGATGGGATATTCGGAAGTTTCAGGAATGTTCGTGTTATTGGGTTGCAAAGAAAATTTTCTTCTATGGGCAATGTTTCACTTCTTAAACTTAGTGGCATTAGGTCCACTATACATAGACCTGCGGCTGATGACATATGACAAAGCCGGACACGAAAACCCCCGGCTATAGCAGCTGCCTTCTCCCGTAGGAAGGAAAATGAGAAGGGCTTCTCCCATGTCTTCGTGGTGAAGTTGTATGACGGACAAAATTCAACGACATTGAGCCAACAGAGGGCAACGAGCCATGGGTTTCTGTGGGCAGGGGTTTCGGCCCATAGAGTTGTTACAAATCTTGTGGATGAAAGCAGGTTATTCCATTTTTTACGCACACTGCGAAATCTACCAATGCATGGGAGAGGGAATCCTGTGGCAATTCTTTCCAACGAAAATACTCCATTTTCAAAATGCTAATAGCAGACTAGTGTATAACAAATTTATAACATTCCAAATAAAAAGAACATACCGAGAGGGGTTTGAATAGCGAAAGAAATGAGAGGGGGTTTGACTGTTTATTTTGAGACGATCAGAAATGATTGGAGCTGAAACATGACGGGGATTTTGCAACTGAGTAACCAGTTGAGTTTTTATTCTGACATTGTGGTATATTGATGTGGTCAAAACTTTAATCGTGTCTTTAGTTTTCCGTGGATTTATGTAAACCATCTGCGAATCTTACATCGTGGAGATGTGAATAATTGGCTTTTAATTTTTAAACAACACGGTTGAAGATTCCATTATAATTTTAAATTATTAATTTAGCTATATCAAAAATATATATATAAACTAAATAATGTCATGGGATGGGAAATATATCTTACATATAAAACCATTATCATTGGGTAGTTCTACATTGATTTATTCTTGTTACTATGAGTGGGTAAAGTAGGGGAGGAACTATTTGTTTATATGGTTTTGTTTATATGGTTAAGTGGATATAGTATTTACTATTTTGTATTTATTAAGATTTAAATTATAATGGTAGTGTGGGTGGATGTATTTTTTTTTAATATTTGAGTTTATTATATTTATGAGTATTTTCTAATTTAGTATGGAAAAGAGGTTATTTATGTGAAAGTTTCACAACCATATTTAATGGTTAAATAATAATATTAATATTAACAACAACAACAAAATAATAATAATAATTAATTATATTATTATTATTTTATTTATTAAAAAATTAATTATAATATATTAGTTGATAATTAAATAATAATTTTGTTCTTTAAGATGAATCTTATTAGTAGGTTCAAATGTTGACCATAGAATAATTTTATGTTGAAACAAAAATAACTTTAAATTAAAATAAATAATAAGGTAAATTTGACTTGGTCAAGTTACTAGTAGTTTCTGAGCTCCAGGTTTATAAGAACGCATGGTATTGACCCATGGTATTCATGTGGAATATAATTTATTTGAAGGAGGAAATTAAACCAACCTAGATCTATATTAACTCCAGAACTATTAAAAGCACCAAGAGGGTTAAAACAAAAATAACTTTAAATTAAAATAAATAATAAGGTAAACTTGATTTGGTCAAGTTACTAGTAGTTTTTGAGCTCCAGGTTTATGAGAACGCATGGTATTGACCCATGGTATTCATGTTGAATATAGTTTATTCAAAGGAGGAAACTAAACCAACCTAGATCTATCTTAACTCGGCAACTACCAAAAGCACCAAGAGGATTAAAACAAGAATAAATTAAAATTAAAATAAATAATAAGGTAAACTTGACTTGGTCAAGTTACTAGTAGTTTTTCAACTCGAGGTTTACGAGAACTCATGCTATTGACCCATGGCCTTCATGTGGAATATAGTTTATTGGAAGGAGGAAACTAAACCAACCTCGATCTATCTTAACTCGACAACTACCAAAAGCACCAAGAGGGTTAAAACAAGAATAAATTAAAATTAAAATAAATAATAAGGTAAACTTGACTTGGTCAAGTTACTAATAGTTTTTGAGCTCCATATTTATGAGTATTGACCCTTGGCTTTTATGTGGAATATAGTTTATGTAAAGTTCAAAAACTTATTAATTACTTAAGAATAATAAACTATAGTATTAATTAAGAAGTATTATATAAATGAAATCCTCTCTCTCTCTCTCTCTTCTCTCTCTCTCTCTCTCTCTCTCTATATATATATATAATTATATATATATATATATATCCAATTAAGGATAATATTAGAAGTAACCCTGAGATTGTGTCACCTATTCGCGAGTGAATGCACTACTAAGGAATTCATGCCGCCATGCGAATCACAAGTTTAATCCTCAATTTACTCATGTGTCATGCTTGAGGCTATACAATTGCACCTAGATGTTATAGTGGTAGCTGATGTGTCACAACCCCACGTTATGACGACTTTAAGTCCACTTGTGAGTGTTGTGTGACATTGATGAGTTTTCACCTTTCACATTTATTCCACCTAGACTATACCTACTACCAACACTTAGTTTTTATTTTAAGTTTTTCTCCGATTACATATGTAGTGGAATTACATTAGCTTCAATTAAATTCAATCTGCAATAACCAAAACGCATGTAGAAAAACAATCTGATATTGTTCAAAGAAAAATGATAAGGAAGAGGGGGAAACTCCCAACAGTTTGCCCCAAATATTATATCAAGATTCTGCAATAATATTTTACAAGTGTAATGCACAATTTACAAGTGAGTGGTAGTTGCCTAGTTGCATCAATGACTAGTCCACTTGGTATTTCCCAAGTCATGTAGCCTGTCGTTACCCCTGCTGGGTAGTGCAACTTCTGCCCAAACAATGCGACCAACTAGAAACCTCAAAATTATGCCTAGACCCAAAAGACTTAACTTTAAGAATTTTTCAATCTCACTAGGCGAGCCTCAACTCGCCTGTCACATTTTCTATGTCTCTTTCCTACTCTTGGTGTGAATTCCTCGTTTTTGCGATATCATAGGTTTCCAAGTGCATTCTGTGATATTGGTCGACTTGCTTACTTAGTTCGAATTCCTTGTTCGAATGACCCTTCATGTTACTTATACACTCGTTCCTTTGTGGTAAATGACCATCATCCAACTTGGGTCGACTTGACATGTTTTCCAATCATCTTGGCCAACCAGTAGTATGGTAGGTGGACACCCCTTCATGGGGGAGCACGCCCTTGGGCTAACCTGTTGGTTGGAAGGTGGATTCCCCTTGTGGGAAAAAATGCCTCCTACTTGGGTGTTTCCTTTTCCTTGACGCACATGCTAACTTCCTAAAAGTGCTTGTTTGGTCTGCATGCCAATCTTTCACAGCTCCATGCTTGTGTTGCACAACGTTGTTGCCCCACATCGTTGTCTCCAATTAGTCATGTCGCCATTTCCCGAGCACCCCGTGTTGCGGGGCACTATAATGTGTATGATGGAGAGATGGGCCAAGCTTTGCTTGGTGTGCTTCCCTATGTGTGGGCGCTCTCGGCCTTATGTCATTTGGTTTTGTGTCGGGTGCCCCACCTCCATGTGGGTGCACTCAAGGCACACACCTTCCAATTTGCTTTCCAATTCCTGTGTCACCAAGTCGCCTTGTTGCATAGGTGGATGCCATGCCTTCGTGCAGGTGTGCTCATCATGCGCTCTTTGCTCAACTCAATTCTACTTCACTTTTTTACCTCTCTCCATGTTTGTGGGTGGTCATGTGTGCCCGTTGGTTGTACTTCCAACTCGGGGTCCTAACATCCTCCGCCAATTTAAAAAGTTTATTGCCCTTGACAACACCATCCTCACAAACTCACTTTCTCCAAATACATCATCTCCATTATGGTAACCAGATAGCTCTTCCTATGACCTGCTCCACACCCATATCTCATCGCAAATTCTTAAGAACATGTTGTTTTGGTACCCCTCATGATGGTGACTAGTCAGGTAGTTAATCTTCCTTGTTTTGGTACTCCTCATGAAAATGAGCCCATCTTCCTTTCTAAGTTCAGAAAGATGGTGGGTCTGGGAAGGTTGATGGCCTTCCATCCCCATATTCATTTTTCTCCAACATCTTGATCCTAGTACCAACATCCTCCTCCTCTAATCTCTACATGTATTCCTCTTAATCCTCCTTTCTTTGGTTTGAATTCCTGCACTCTTCCATTTCCTCTAGCCTTCTTGTCAAATCGAGATAGCTATCCAACAATGCTCTTACGACCTCTTCTTGCTCCAAGGTTTTTTCGTCCATTCGGCTTAACCTCTCATAGAATTATTTGTTCTGTTTAGCTTCTTCTAGACCTTTCATTGTTATATTACACTTGCCCTTCATCGATGTCATGACCCCGACACTCAATGGTATGTCATCCCTTCCATTGTAAATATAGATCTTCCTCAAATGTGCAATGATCATTTCTTCAAACTGCTTCATAATCATATATCTACACATTTGTGAAGTCAAATTTTCCTAACTATTCACCAATCTTCACCTCCATGGGCTTTGCCACTCCAATCACTTGGTTTGGAGGATATTTCACTACCTTGAGACAAGATTGAGTTGGAACGAACTTCAATCCAACTTTTCTTGTTGCTTCCTCTCTCTTGAAGTTATGAGTTGCACTATTTTCCACCATGGTAAGCAATGTGCCTTGCCCAACCTTTATCTCAACATACTCCAATTTGTTTCTCTCAGAATCACACTTTCGTATATCCTTCATTACTATTTCAACACCCAAAATTTGCATCATCCAACCATTGGTTCCTTCCTCTTTCCATCTAACTGTGTAATAGCTATGACTTCCGGTATTGAAGGACAATTCTTCATTGTATGGTCACCTTCGAACAACCAATAATTAAAAGGTTTCTTTGCCTTTGGTTTAACACCTATTCTTGCCTCATCATCCTTTGAATATCTCTCCTTTAGTTTATTAGGCATCTTCTTCTTTTCCTCGATCCTTTTGTTGTAATGGTCTACTAATCTATCAACCGCAAAAAAGTCCCCCTCAAGTTTTTTTTATCTTCTGTTGCTTCACCTCACTGCATACCTAAGGTTTCAGTCTAATAATGAAGTTTGAAACCTTGCCTTTCTCTGCCATGCCAGTTAAATCTAAGATCACATTCGCAAATTCTCGTTGATAAGCTTGTAGACTTCCGGTTTGCTTGATGTAATTAACCTGCGTTCATGTGTTCCATCTCTCATCTTTTGGGATGAAATGAGCCAACAATGCTTCCTTCATTTCTTCCCAAGTCAAGATGTCCTTAGCATCACCATGGTAAATCTAATCCACTCTTCACCCCCACCACATCTTGGCATCCTTCGTAAGGAATTTTGCAGCAACCTTCAGCTTGGCCTCTTTCGATGTAAGGTCAAACTATTCAAGGTATTGTTCCATATCCCATAGAAATTTTCCAAGTGTTTTCACACTTCTCATTTTATCATACGAATCCGGTTCGTTAATTTTGATGTGGGAAGCTTTTCCAATCGAACCTTTCCCTAGTGCCTTTTTCAAAATCGTAATCTTGGTGAGAGATTCATAAAGACTCTTCTATAACTTTGTGATCTCATCCATGGCTTGTCCCTTCGCAACTTCAAGTTCTTTGACTTCATTCATGTTATGAACATATATCCATTCAAGATACTCATATCATATCTTGAGGTATGCATAACTTTATCGCTGCTCGCTAAACTTCTCCTTAAGTTCAACATTCTTTGCCTCAAGTGCATCCATATTCATGTTCAATAAATGAATTTGATCCAACATTTTGTTCATGAAAACTCCCTTGCTGTTCATGATGGATTCACATATTACTTGTGGTTCGTCACTAGAATTCACCATCAATTTAGTTTAGGAACGTGTCATGAATATAAACTATCTAATTTTCAACTGGACCCTCACTTTGTTGCCTTGTCCCTGCCAAACTATGTCACACTGCGACCAACTACTCAACTCTATGTCCCCCACTTCCTTTGAAAAAAGCTTTGATACCAACTATCATGGCCCCATGTTGTGGCAACTTTCAGTCCACTTGTGAGTGATGTGCAGCACCAACGAGTTTTCACCTTTCTTAGTTATTCAACCCAACCTACACTTACTACTAACACTTAAAATTTTATTATAGGTTTTTCCAATTATATATGCAACGGAATTACATTAAATTCAATATGGGATAACCATAACATATACATAACAACGATGTGATATCATGCACAAAACAACTATAAATGGGAGGGGGAACTCCCAAGAATTCGCCCCAAATATTATATCAAACATTTGCAATAATATTTTACAATTGTAATGTACAATTTACAAGTGTGTGGTAGTTGCCTTGTTGCTTCTTCCATTTCTACGTTCTTTTCTTCTTTGTTATGTATAACACAAATACTAACTTTGTTAAATTTTTAGTTGTAGTTTGGCCCATAGGACTCAATTTTGAACCTACAACTTTGATAACACATGTAATGTATCTTATATTAACAATAAAAATATATATATTTCTAATTAGCATTTTATAGGGAAATTTGTAACAAGAATACTACCATTTTCAATATTTTTCAAGAGTTTTATACAATGTATCTTGATTTTCATGTTTACTTACTGGATACTCATAACGTACATTCTCTTTTTCATCACCATTAATATGTTTTTCATGTGCTTTTGTTACCCTTAACCTCTTGGGTAACCTTTACTATCGAGGCGGAGTGATTCTTTAATATTCAACCCAACTACACCCTAAACCTTCTGGTACATATGTACCCTTATTATATAATTCCTTCATTATTTTAAGCTTGTACATATGTACCCTTATATAATTTATTCATTATTTTTAACTTGATTATGTATGATTTAAATTATTGATGCTTATTTGTTTTAACACACATACACATAGACCATGACTAGGGGAAATAATTGAGCCCTGCCTTTGGCTTTGACCTTATGACATCATAAGTTAAGTGATTCCTTTTTATTAGAATGACACACCTCGGTAGGGATAGCAACATGATTTAGCCTTATGCTATGGAACACGATGCTATAGATTTTCGTTTATAATGGGCTATTGTAAATATATTAATAGGCCCCACATTTTTCCCACCTTAATGTAATAATAATACTTTGTTAATTTCTCACTTAACATATGATTTATGGGTCATCCCTCTGGCTAGGGCCATAGCTCAACCACGTGGTGCTATAACATGGTTACACCTCATTGTTATCACATGGTGGCCATTTTTTCTTTCTGTGTACATGATCAATATTGATTTGAGTGATCCAACAACTTGAAATGGACAATGTTTATGGAATAGGGTAACCTATGATCTATAACATTCATTTCACTCATTTCGTTTTTTTCTTCATTACTCTAATTTTAGGTTGAGGAAATATGGAATTCAGCCATGACCTGCATACATTATTCCCTGTGAGGTCTTGTAACTTATTTTTTGTTTATTCCTATCAAATAGCATGACATTAGAACTTGATCTTAATGTTGGGTTGAAACGAAATTTGGTAATTTCTTATCTTTATAGTGTTTAGTTCTTATTAATGGTTTTTTTCAAATCTCTATTTTCATACTAGCGATAAAAGGCTAGTTTTTTTAACTCTTCCATGACTCTTTTGGCATGTTTGGTACCTAATGGTAGTGCTCCAACCATCAAGGTTTTCAAGGCAATAACTTTTGGCCTCTCTCTATTTTGGCCTTTTGTCCTTTTGGACCAAATTTCTATTTGGCGAGGTTGGTTATCTCACATCCCTACAAAAGTAATGAAATTATACCCCATTTTTGGTTTTATGGTATAAATTTTGTCAACATACTTATACATTTATGCTTTCCTCTAACACCAATTCTTTGTTCCTTGTCCAAGTTGAGTGACTAGTGCAAATGTTCACCCTTGGGTGAGGGTTTCAAGAAACTCACCAATTGCTAATGTCTTGGTGAGGATTTTATTTCACTAATGGTAAATCCACCCTTCCTCACCTTTATTTGTCTTCCTATTAGGGGGTTGTTTAATTGAGTTCCATTTATTCACTAACCCATGTATTCTCTATATAAATATTATTGAGGGTTTTCCTATGTCGACCCTCTTATTATCGCAATTCATACACAATGCAATTTTTATGAGGTAATATATTTAGGATTTATTTTGGGATTTTTCAATTATCCTACTATCATACTTTATTTTTTCACTACCATGGTTAACTAGACTACTCCAGGTTTTGGTTTATAGGCAGAGTTTGGTTGCACCTCCCTCAATTCACTATAGGTGCTCTTTTTTTTAATATGTATTATTTCAATTTCATTATTTGAAGAGTGGTAATTATTTCTTAATTTTCCAACAGTGTCTTCATATCCCCTTTGATATCATAGGTATGCTTTGGTAAATGTTGATCAAACTCTGGTGTTCTTACATTGACTTCCCTTTCAAGTTCCTAGTGCAATATCCTACTTCATCTTGGAACTTCTTCTCTTCTACAAGTCATAATTTTTTATACCATTTTTAAGTTTGGAATGAAACCAAACACTCACCCTCTATCTTCTATTAACAAGGATTCTTCTTTCTCAACTTACGATTAGTCTGAGGAATACCCTTTGTAATTCTAGGTTTATTTACTTCATCATCCATGATGATTATATATGACTTAATTGGAGTAATGACTACAATCAATCCTAGTTTATTGTATAGATGTTCATTCACTATGATAAAATATCATATTAAATTGAAGGTGGACAAATTTAAATAATGATGCCATATGGAATGATGGAGAACTCAAATCTGATGCAGACTACCTGAACATTCTATATTTTTGACCTTCTCGCTTCTATGCATGTGGATACTAGCAGGTTGACAAAGATTTATTGAACATTGTTTCCCATATGCACTCACAATATTCATCCCTCTTTTTCTCCTACTTCACCAGAGGAAAAAATGTTGCTTGAATACTACTTGTGACATAACAACATATCTATATCCTTGTATGTTGGAATATGGGTGCCACTACATAGGATTTTATAAAGGCAAAAATTAACATATACACAAAATAATTTAGGTTTAAGTCATAGAAATGACAAACAGTAGATAGGACTCGAATGATATAAAAGTTATAAGTAGAGAACAATTTAGTGTACTAATAAAGTCCACAAATCCAATAGTAATCAAACACTCATAGGAGTATTTAAATTATACCATCATTTGACTTTCCCTAATAAATTTAATTGTGGATTACAAACTTATCAACAATGTGGACTTCATACAATTTGGTTCGTTGAAATTAAGATCAAAACTCCAACTTGTAAATGTATCAACTAGTCTTTCTAAAATATTGTAATTCAGGGTGTAATAACCAAACTGGCCTGAGGGGGTGTTATTATCCTATTTATTTTAACATAAGAAAAATAATTTAACAAACATATGTGTGTGATTCAAAATTAGTTCAATAATAGCTGAGGTTCCATGTGATTGTATCTTGATATACTTCCATTGGCATCATAGTGTCACATACAGTCATGCTTCATTATTGAAAGTGTTGTTAAAGGTACTAATTAATGTTGTTACAAATAGTAATTCTAGTTAGTATTCACTCAAAATAAAACATATAAAAACAAATACAAAATTGAACCATAATTAGTCAAGCTCTTAGGTTAATCAAGGCATGCATTGAGTTATATTCTAGCATTGGCATCAAAGTCCAATGCACATTCTCATTGACATTGAATGTTTCTTGTTGGTCATACATTTTTCTATTCATGATGCACAATCATGACTCAGAAATAGAAATAAACAAACAATGAATAAGGTTTTTCTAAGTTGTTAACCAATTGAAAATTTGAAGCCTAACATTGCACCTAGTTACAGTCATCATCGGTGTTGAGACTGTCCAAGAGAAAAAAACAATGGACCACTTATTCAAAGAGTCAATTTGTGGTGATCCAAATTCAAAGTACAATTAGTCAAATTGATAAGTTAAAAAGAAGAAAAATGAAAATTTGTAAGCTTTTTCCCAGATGCTTTCCTATCTTCCTGCTCACGTTTACATTAAAAATACACTGAGAATGTGGACCATATCAAACAACACACATTCCAATTAATCTACCTCTAAACAAACATAACATTTCCATGCTTGCTCACTTATTTGTTCATAAGTTATTTCTCGCATCTATCCACCTAATAGTATATACAACCTCTTCATTGCTCTAGCTATGTCAATAAATGGAGGAGTGTAGTGTATAATGTTGTGCCATGGGTCTATACTAGTGCATGGTGCGGGAAATAAGGTGATCGAGACGTGATCCCTACACCCAAGCACAAAATAGAATTGACCTTGTAGTTGATTTATATAGGCATAAGTCTTGTCATTGGGAGGCTTGGTTTCATTCATCCCATTGGTGAAAAATAAAAAGTTTGAAGGAAGAAGAGGAGAGCCAAGTTGGTTTTGTGATGTTAAGTTTCTCAAGTTGATGGCTCAAAAGTTATAATTATCACAACCATCACTTAGGATGTCCCATGGGCTTTGAAGAGAGCCACCGAATCTCCCTCACATGACATGGGAAGCCATATGTGTGGGTATGCTGGAAATGTGAAATGAGGTAATTATCAACTATATCATAGTCTAACCAATGAATCCAACACCCACCTAGGCTTATTTTTTATTCTCCTTAGATAAGAATCATTGAAACAATTAAGAAATCCAAGATTGAAACAAACACTAATTTCTTAGAATGGTTGTCCAAAACTAAATATAATAGCCATGCTTAGATGTAGGTCATTCTAGGAACAAATGAAAAGTACTTAATAGTAGTAAATTCTAACAGAGAATGTTTTGTGTCTAAGAAAGAAAATATTTGACAAATTAGCCAAATTTAAATCTGCAAAATGTACCAAGAACTAAACACAATTTGTCATGCTTTATTATAGTTATCATAGATTACAAAGCCCACGAGGAAAAAAGCTAGTAGAAGAAGTTGTAGAACTAGAAAAATATTTTTCCAACAGATAAACTTCTTGGATGTACCATATGGTCTCTCAACCTATTAAGTAATCAATATCACAAATAGATGTAAGAAATAAAATTATCTCACAAGTTATCTTCCACGTCTTCCATCAAGACCCATAAATGCTTCTAAGTTATGTTGTTCAATGGTTTTTTTCTCTATTTTCTTAGTGAACTTCTAAGCTATTTTGTTCAATGACCATATTGAATAGAGTGGAACTTGAATGTTTCCCAATATAAGTTCTTTGAACATATTTTAAAGCTAGCAGTGAAATATTTTCTCCAAAAAATTGAAAGTTAGTAGTGATGGTGCTGTAAATATGCCACACTTTAAGTGCAAAGATTGAGTCTTAAGGGCATTTTTTCCTGGAAAAAAATTATAGTATTATATAAATCGTGCTTGGAAGGATTGGAAACATCTTACTCAGGGGTATGACCCTCTCACCTCTTGTTTCCTCCTTGATCATATAGTCACAAGTTATTATTCCAGGATCCAAGTTGTTCAAGAACATTGATATTCCTGGGTCATTTTAGGAGGAATGAAAGTGGAGTTTTGGCCACCTCTTTATTCAACATAACTCCCATATGGTTTTTTAGTGCTTCATTAAAGGAATCTTGTTTCCCTTATTCTTAACTCAAATTTGGTATATAAGTATCTATAATATCGTTGGGCTTGTAATTCTCATAGAATTTGGATGGTAAAAATTTCTAGTATGCTGCAAGATTTTGTTTGGTGGGTCATTTATTGAATTCCTTCCAATTTTAGGTTGTACAATAGTTCTCAGATATACTCTACCTAATTTGAAAACACTTGGAAGACTATCAAGAACATTTTCAAGGAGTGTTGTTTTTCCAATTGATGTTGAGGCTTGTTTGAGACTACTCAGCATGATGTGTTACATTGGGCCAAGGTTTATTCTCACATTGGCTTGTACAATGATGGTCATTCTATAGTGATTTCCTAGGGCCTTGGCATTACATGCGGATATCAGTATTCTTTATGCCATGGAATTCAGGTGTATGTTTATATTTGATCAAGAGGCTTGCTCTTTGTCTACTTTCAGTACATGGCCAAAAGATGAGGTACACCACTAGCTTTAACCTTTTATCCTTTTGGAAAAAGGAATTTTTTTACCTTTACATAACCAAATATTTAGATCACACAAAACATTCTTCTTTTGTTTATGCTCTAGTGGCTCTTAAGAAGAAGTTATGAAGTTCACAAAAAGACACTTCTGCATTTATATTAAAAATACGTTTTTTAAATATGAGACATATTTTTCAAAAAAACAAAGGTAATTGGAAACTGTGCAAGAGTTTTAGGATTTCCTTGAAAGGAAGAGAAGGACATAGAAGGTAAATAAAGGTGCAACAATCAACTTCATAAGATGGTAAATATAGCCTTGATGGATGATCTGAATGGTAAAATTAATTTTGTTGTGCTAAATTTCTCTTCGGAATATGTAAAAGTGCTTAAGGATTCATGAGGTTAATTGCAAGTTATAACATGAGCTTTTGAATTTTTTTATGTAAATTTCTTATAGAGATTAACATAAACAAATGACTAAACAACAACATATAACAGACATGAACATCACCAAAATAGTATCACAACATCACATGATAAAGGAGTTCACCTTGCGTGGTTTGGGTCTCCTTGTTCCACCTTCTAATGTCCTGGCCCACTCTATTATTCTCAAATGTGTGAATACATCAGTTTACAATGCTCAAATAGCTCTGAAACATGCTGCAATGGCTCCAAAATTCCCAAAAATGTTTGTCTAGCCTCTTTTTTCTCACGATTTGGTAAAAAACTTTAGAAGTTATGGCTTCCCCAAGTCTTTCTACTAATCATACCTCAATTTCCCCAAAATTTGGCACCATCCTACAATTTCAGCTCCAATTCCACTAAGCAAATGCCAATTTTGCCTAATTCCGAGTGAATTTGTGAGATGGATTAAATGCACAATGAGGCCTTAATTCCAAAATTTGTGCCACATGGGGGGCCACATGCCTGGAGCTAAGGCCAATGGCCCACCCTAGCCATCTGAGCCCCCACTCCACTCCACCTGTGGTTTCATTGGGTGGTACTCACCTAGGGACTACCCTCATGGCTGGCTCATTTTTCGAATGGCATAAGACTTTAACTTTAAATATGTGCCAACAACAATAGTTAATAAGAACTATTGTGTGGTGTGTTGGTAATGTCTTGAAATTGTCACTTGGAGGTCATAGGTTTAACCCTCGCTCCCTCTTGCTCGAACCTTACCCAATTTTGGGTGGCCCTCAGGGTGCCACATGGTGGCCACTAGCTGGTTACTGTGCCAGCCTCTAGTTGGACATCAACCAACCAATGAAATTCATCCAAATATACACCAAAGAAATTGTGCCACTTGGCACCATCTAATTCGTGAAAGGTAACAATCATATGCATAGTCACCCTAGCATGTAGGCATGCCTATTCAATGCCATGTTATGGGTACGAACTACTAACTAGGCTAGCTGAATAATTTTTTTAAAAGTTCACCTGTTTAGGAAATGAATAGAACATGTTTATGGGAGAATACAGAGTCTATTTCACGCGAAATGAGTTGTGCCAGATTCAAGATGATGAGCACTACATAATTTTTTAGGTTCCACACTAACCCAATAACTTTGAATTTTGATCAAATTTTTGATCACCTGATCATTCCTCCCTACTAGAAGCTTTTGGAACCCAAAAGCTTACTTTCATTTGTTCAACAGTTGAGGGTACAGTTCCCTCACCTTTCAAATCTCGATCCATTTTGACTTAGAAGGATTTGTTCCTTTGAGTCCCACACAAAGGTAATGCACATTCCCGCATTTTTAAGACCTTTTTCTTCTGTCAAGAATGGTGTCTTATTGTAGTTCATCAAGGTATTTAGGAGAGAAATCTTCAATGGATGGAATTCAAACATTCACTCCATGATCTTCAATCGAAGGAGGCTCATACAACCTTAAATTTTACACATTGACAACAACATAAATTTGCATATATGAAGGCAAATCCAACCTGAAGGCATTGTCACCAAACTTTTCCAGAATTTTGAATGGACCATATCTAATTGGCTTTAGCTTTCTACCTTATCCATGGATCCTCTCTTTCCTAATGTGAAGCCAAAATTCATCATCTACTTGGAACTTTTGATCTACCCGATGCTTGTCATGCCTTGACTTGTACTTTCCTTGGTTCTTTTCGAGCTCTTCTTGAACCCTTTTGTGTACCAATTGGATTTTTTCAATTAACCTTCTTGATTTTTCTATGTCACTATGACCATCAATAGCAACATCCTTTACAAATATGAAATCCAAAGGAGACTTATGCAAGTATCCAAAACATGCTTCAAATGATGATGTTTGAGTTAAGGAGTGCTTGGCCCCGTTGTAAGCATGTTGAATGTAGTGAAAATGTTCATCCCACAACTTAGGATTATTGTTGCAATATCCACAAAGAATATGTATCATGGTCCTATTCATCACCTCTATTTGACCATCTCTTTGTCGATGAAATGTTGTACTCTTTTTCAATTTGGTGTCCATGAATCCCGACAAGCTTGGCAAAAAGTTCCCAACAAAGCGAGAATATCGATCACTAACAGTAGATGTGGGAAATCCAAAATGAACCCATACATTCTGAAAGAATAACTGAGAAATTTGCTCATCTGTAATTTAATTTTTACATGGCATCAAAATGCACATTTTTATGAACCTATCCACACCTACATACAAATAATCATGACCTATTTTTAAAAATGGAATACCTCCTACAAAATCGACAGAAACACTCTCCCATGGTCGTGAAGGTACAAGAAGTGGTGTGTATAATCCTAACTTCCTATTGTTAGGCTTACTAAGTGTACATAGAAATACGAGGCCAATAAAAATACCTTTGTAGATGTGCCATCATCTTAGTTACACTGAAATAACCAACAATAAGAGAAGTATGTGCCTCTCTTATGATGTTGACTCTTTCTCCCTGTGGAATAAAAATATTACGAAGATGGTACAACAAGTTATCATGCAAATGATAATCCAATTCTGCTACTTGGTTACCTTGACTCAAGCCTGCATAAACATCATAAAATTCATTGTCTAATACATACTTCTCAATATAAATTTCATACAAAACAGAATTATGCTTGAGTAAAGTAGTTGCACTAATAATAGGCCTAGAAAGCATATCAACAAATTTATCGTAGATACCTTCTTATACCTCCTCATCAAGTGGAATTGTTGAAGAAAACACATCCATCGAAAGTGCCTTGATTGCTGCAACTTAGCTTGAGATTGCAAGTATTGCAATGATTGATGATCATTGTGAATGATTGTTTCCTTAACCATCAAGTAGTGTTTCCACTTTTTTGTACTTTGCACCAATGCATGCAAATCCTTTCCATATTTAGGATAGTTAATCACTGCACCATCAAAAGTTTCTGAATGAAAACAAATAGGCTTACCATCTTGCACAAGGAATACACCAATGGAATAGTCACTAGCATCAGTCTCAATCTCAAATGATTGTCTCGGGTCTTGAAGTGAAAGTACTGGGGCTGAACTAATCTTTTCCTTCAATGCATCTAAATACTTTTGTTGTTTTCCTCCCCACTGAAAAACCTTTTTCACACTTGTCAATGCATGCAAAGGAGTTGTTATAGAACAAAAGCTAGCTATCAATTTCCTCCAATATTGGGCTGCTCCCAAAAAATTTCTTACCTCATTAACTGTTTTGGGCCTTGGCCAATTCAAAATCACATCAAATTTGGAGGGATCTATTTTAAACTCACCTCCTCCAACAATATGACCCAAGTAAACTAAAGAAGTTTTTCCAAACTCACACTTTGACATCTTTAAATACAAATATTATTTCTCACATGCATGACATGTTCATCACAAGATTTATTGAAAATTAACATGCCATCTAAGTATACTATAACAAACTCATCAAGAAATGGCCTCAACACATCATTCATCACATGCATGAATATAGTAGGACCATGACATAAACCAAAAGGCAGAACTAGCCTTTCAAACAAACCTTGTTTTGTCTTGAATGTTGTCTTTTGTCTTGAATGTTGTCTTCCAAATGTCTTCTTTAGAAATTCTAATTTGATGGTAGCTACTCCTTAAGTCCCAATTAGTAAAATATGTTTCATACTTCAATTTATGAATTAAATAATCTATTATAGGCAGTGGGTAATGATTCTTTACCGTAATCATTTTCAATGCACAAAAGTCTACACACATGTGCAATGTTCCATCCTTCTTTCGCACCAAAACAATAGGTGATACACATGACGAAGAACTTAGCCTAATGAACCATTTATTAAACAAATATTGAATTTGTTTTTTAATTTTTTCACTTTCCAACATTGACATCCTATACATGCCAATGTTAGGAAGAGGAGAATCTTGTTGCAACTGTATTTCATGTTGGATTCCTCTCTTTGGAGGCAATCATTTGGTTCCTGAAACATATCATCATATTGGTTAAAAAAATCAACAAATTCAGATTTAAATCTTGAGTCACAACCTTAAAAGCTTCATTATAAATATCATTCTTGGGTTTGACCATTAGAAGCACAAAATTCTCGCTAGAATTCACTAGTATTTTCATCTACCGCACATTTAAAAGTGAACGATTTAGTTTCTTGATGTGGAACCTTACAATGTATTCTACCCCATGTTTGAACAAATGGTATTTGTTTTAATGTATATGGAATATATTGTTTATGTCATAGACATATGGGCTGCCGAAAACTATACCACATATGTCTAATGGCACAACATCAAGTTTGACTTCATCTATGAAATTTGCAGTAATGGCGAATTTCATTCTACACTTTCTTGTTACTTGCAATTGTGCATTGTGACATGCCCATCCTAATAGATATGTTTTATGATGTGGAATGCTTTCCAAGTTTAAAATTTTGGTAATGTTTCTATAGATGAGATTGGCTTGAGAGCCACTATCAAAAAGCGTATCAATTTTTCTATGATTCAAGTTTACCCTTATGTTATATGATGTGGAATGGTTTCCTAGTTTAAAACTTTGACAATGTTTCTAGAGATGAGATTGGCTTGAGAGCCACTATCAAAAAGAGTATCAATTTTTCTATGATTCAAGATTACCCTTATGTGGAAAAATTCTATCCTCTTCTTTTCATTTGGAGTTTCATTGTGCAAATTTGAAGTACTAGTGTTAGCAATGGATTCGTTTCCTTTCATACCCATGGCTGCAATTTTAGCTTCATCACTTGAATTGGATTCCAAATATTGTTGAATGGTTTAAAATGTCTTTTCTTTTCCCTGGTTGTTGAATTTCTTTGGTTTCATCTAAGGATAAATCTTCCAACAATGAGCTTCATCATGACCCTCTTTGCAACAATTCTTGCATGTTAGTTTCTATCCTTCCTTATTAATGGATGCATTTTTCTTTCCTTTCCCTTGGAAAACCTTTTCTTTTCCTTTACCCTTAAATGGATTTCTACTACCCTTTTCTGGAGTATATTTCCCTCTCGCCTCAAGAGGAGCGGCTTGCACACAAACCTCATCTAGACTAGTGGGACTAAACATTAGGATATTATGCCTCAAGTAGCTATGTAAACCCCCTCTATAATTCAACAATGTATCTTGTGATTGCAAATATACACCTAACATTAGAGACCTTCTTCTAAATTCTTGGGTGTAATATTGCACATTTTGACATTTAAGTTGGCTAAAGTTCTTCCAATTCATGATGGCTTTCTGGAGATATTCTAGAGGGTAAAATTGTATTTTAATTGCATTAATCAAATTATACCAAGAAATTGAGATCTTACCATGTTGTTTTATCTCTTCTTATGCCTTAACTTCCCACCATATTAATGATGCACCCTCTAGTCTCAAGGAAGCTAGCTAAATCTTTGTATCATCATCTTGAAGGTTTTGAATTATGCAATAAACATCCAACTGATGAACCCAATTGGAAAGCTTCTCTGCATTCACTTCACCATTATACATGGGCGGTTCAAATTTAACATCAAGTTTTAAGATGTGTGTTTTACCAATTCCTTTTCAGCAATGTTGATGAGTATGAGTAAGGGATGTATTAGTGGAAGATGGTGAATATGTCTGTGAAGTTGAAGATGAAGATGATGGTGGAGATGTTGGAGGTTTACCTCCATTTCCATTACCTCCTCCTTTTGAAGAACCTTCTCCTTTTGGACTCTTGGAGATTTCACCCTGCAGTCTTGTATTCCACTCTTCATGGAGGACTTTCACCATCTTTGTCTTGTCAAAGAAAGCCACCCCAAAAACCTTCTCATCCTCTGACATGTTTGTAGGCTCTTCTTCATGTGACATGCTTACTGAAGCTTCAACTACAATTTGAGGTAGAACTAGTGGTGGAGATTGTGGCAATCTTTCACTCCTTCTCCTTGACCCAACTTCAGGACCTTCAACCAGCTTTCCTTCTCCTCTATTGAGATTCAACCTTGTAAGCATCACATTCACTTGCAAACAGTTAAATCCTCTCACAAAGAAAACAATGAGCTATGATATCAAGCTTCATCTAAATGGGAAATTTGTTTCTTTTGTGCTAAATTCCTCTTCAAAATATGTAAAAGTGCTTAAGGATTCATGAGGTTAATTGCAAGTTTTAACATGAGATTTTGAATGTTTTTGTGTAAATTTAATGAACAATTTAACATAAACAAATGAGTAAAAGACAACATATAACAGACATGAACATCACCAAAACAGTATCACAACAACACATGATGAAGGAATTAATCCCGCCTATGCTATGTCTCCTTGGTCCAGCTTCTAATGGATTGGCCCTCTCTATTATGCTCAGAAGTTTGAATCCATCAGCTTACAATGTTCAAACAACTCTAAAACCTGCTCCAATGGCTCCAAAATGCCCAAAAATTCTTGTCTAGCCTCTTTCTGCTCCTCATTTGTTTAAAAAATGAAGAATTTATGGCTTCCCCAAGTATTCCTACTAATCACATTCCCCAAAATCCGTCACCATCTTACAATTTTGCCTCCAATTACGCTAACTGAGCACCAATTTTGCCAAATTTCGACCAAATTTGTTGAATGCATTAAATGCCCAATGAGGCCTTAATCCTAAAAATTTATGCCACATGGGGGTCACATGCCAAGGGCTAAGGCTAATGGCCCTCCCCACTGGTTGGGCCCCAACTCTGCTCTATAATTGGTTCCACTGGGTGGCATGCACTGAGAGGCTATCCCCTATGGCTGACCCCTTTTCTAGATGGTGCCAGACTTTAACTTTAAATATATTCCGATAACAATAGTTAGTAAGAACTATCATGTGGCGTGTTGGTAATGGCGTGGACTTATCACTTGGAGGTCGCGGGTTTAACTCCTGCTCATTGTTGCTTGGACCTTACCCAGTTTTTGGTGGCCCACTAGTTGCCACATGGTGGCCCCTAGGTGGGCCACGTGGTAGCCAATATTTAGCCACCAACCAACCAATGAAATTAATCCAAATCTACACCAATGAAATCATGCCACTTGGCACCATCTAATTCAGCAGAAGTAAATAATCATATGCATAGTCACCCTGCAATGTAGGCATGCCCAATCAACACCACATCAGTACTACGGATTGTTGACTGGGGTGCCTGCATATTTAAAAAATCTACCTGTCTAGGAGAATGAACATAACATGTGTCTAGGAGCATACGGAGTCTGTTTCGCACGAAATGAGCTGCATCAGATTCAATATTACGAGTGTTATGTGGTCATTCAGGTTCCACATTAATCCAACAAATTTGAATTTTGAACAAATTTTTGAGGACATGATCAATGTATCTGTTTAAGGATACACATAGAAAAGAGAATGCAACCATCAATATAACAAACTTGCTAAGGATGGTTGAAGGTGACATAAACCTTCAAAATACTCAGACCACAACCGTCTACTATGATAATGAGATTACAGTTAAGCTCATGAAGAGACTAGACTTCATGCAAGGACTAAGCACATACATCACTTCAACAAGAAAAAAAAATCAACAAAAAGAAGATGACTTTATGTGTCGCAAAACTGAAAATAGGCTTGCAGAAATTTTCACAAAGGCATTGAAGATGAAAAACATTCAAAATATTGGAATGACCCTTTCCATGAAAGAAAATAAAATGAGCATTTTTGTTTGGGGGGTTCCAACTTCTAGGATGTAATGTGTTAGGGTCCAACCCTAATCCCCTTATTTATGTAATAGGGTCAAGTCCTAGTTTTAGTTAGTTAAAGATTCAGTAAAGCCCATATTAATAATTGTAAGTGGTTGACCCACATTTAAAGAAAGGGACCACAATTAGTTGCAAACGGGCCATGGTATTAAGAGAACGATGGTAATGACCCATGATATTGCATGTATGAATCCTATATAAAGGATAGAGATGCCCCATTAAGGAGCGTCGTGTCTTATTGTGTAACAAGATCTTCTCCATTGGAGGTTTCCCCCTCAAAGAGGCAAGTGAACATTGATTTCATCTGTAAATAATAAAATACTTGCTATTATTTCTCATTTTGTTCTATGTTTTGGGTTGTATTTCTTCGTATATTTGGTATTTTGGCATCTTCTCGTAGGTCAAGAGCATAACAAGTTGTATTCGAGGGCTTTCCAGGGCTTTTCATAATTTTTTTAGGCTAGAGACGTGTTCTAGTGTCTTTAAACCATTGGATCTGTCATTGAACACATACACCTGTGGATTCGGGGAGGCATGCACGCAGGAAATATAAGAGGAGGTCATGCTTGTTGGACTCCCTTGTAACCTCTATGGGTACCCCTTCAAGTAGTAGCGCATTAGACAGAACTATGCATCAAGTGTCTTCCACGTACCCTTTGGGTATATCAGAAGCCCACTAGGCTCACTTGAAAGATCACCCATTATCTTCTTTGCCAGACCAGATCTAGCAATTGGGGTTCTGTCGCCGTCACAACAATCAAATCCATTAGTTCAAGGTCTACCGCCGTAGTACCATTTAGATCTAGCAGTTGGGGTTCTGTCATCGCCATAGTTGATGAGCCCCGAATTGGGTAACTTATTGGGCTCATTTTTCTTAATTGTTCTTGATCAATCCACCATTTTTCATGGTTTATGCATTTTTTTTTAGTACGTTTATGTTAGTTCAACAAATGAGGGTGGTCACTTTACCAAGAAGGATAATACGTGGTTATTTCAGGTTTTTTGGACAAAATTTGGAACAAAGCCAAGCAATTATGAGCCAGATGACAGCCAAGCATGAAGGAACAAGGGTGAGGATTTGTAGGAAGGATGTCTCTTGCATTAAATGGCCCTTCCTCGAAATCTCCACCCTCAATTCGGAGCTCAGCAGGTCACCAAAACGAATCCTAACGGTAGCCGAGCAGCTTGGTGGAAAGTGACTGTTTACTAGCAGTTTGAATAGCTGAGCCCCTTGAGTTAAGGAGGGTTGTTGAGGCCCCTCGTAGTGCATAAATAGGAATGCTTTCAGCCTTCGTACTTTACTTTTTGGGCTGTTGTATTTTGCACTAGAGTGCTGTTATTTTCTCAACTCATTTTGTAGCTGATGTTGTATAACTTTCTTATGAACATGGTTATTTTTGAGTAATGGAAAGCAGCTTTATTTGGCATCAGTTCTAAGTTTCGTTAGGAGCCTGCAGCTCTTGGGGTTGGGCCCAACCCAAGCACCAAGGCTTCCTTTGTGTATTGCTATTTGCTTTTTACGTCTTTGCAAAATAATTTCTGTTAAGTAGATTAACGTCTTGCTGGTTACATAGGTCATGGTTGACGATTAGATAGGATTTTCATGTTTCGATTTAGTTGATAGATTAATCACAAGGAAGAACTTCAGAAAAAGGCCATCAAGCACCTCTGATCTCACCTCTCCCTTGGTGGGATCGTGAGTTGGAACAAAGGTGACATTGCTTCCAACAAAAACATTGTCTTTGCTTCACCATGCAATCATTAGTGTTAGATTTTCATTTGCAGATATTGACACCAGTTGTCGTTACATGCTCAGGTTCCTGATTGCCCAGTTTGCATAGTTATTTCACATATTTCATTGAAAATAAACTTCTGTTCATTTCCATTGTTGTTACTTAGGTTAGATTAGAGTGAAGTAACTAGGTCTTTGGTTTTCCAAGTGTTTGTTTGTCCATTTTGGGAAATAACTTGCAGAGCACCTGTAGTACCTCTCCATCTACCCATACTCCATCAATCCTACCTGCTCCATCCTCCAACTTGGATTCTTGCCTCACGTTTTCCATTTGCTCACTTTTCCCTAAATTCCCATATTTTTGTGCAATATTGTTCTATCCCTCCTTGAACAAATCCAACCATCCTCACCACTCTTCAACTCCATCCACCAAGCCCTGAACCTCCTTACACCCTTATGTCACCTCCATACCCACACCTTCACCTTTTTCCCTCCATCAATTCTCCAAAAGTCCCCTTTTCTAAACATCTTGTAGAAAATTATAGAACATCCTGTAGAAATTCCAGACATCCTGTAGAACCCCTGCAGACTTCCTATAGAAGCTCACGAAAGTGTTTTCTTGATAGCAAAACTATGTGAAACTCTCTGGAAGGGTGTTAGGGACCCCTTGGGCCCTCTCTAAACCTTCCCAACCTCATGCAAGCATTTTCTCTCGCTGATCCACCTCTACACAGTCAAAAATAGTGAAAGCACATGCATGATAAATCTAACAACTTGTTCAAAAATACAAAAACATGTTTTATTCAGATAGTAGTAGCTAAGGCACATGTATTTTATCTTCCTAGAAGTCAATGGCATCTCTTTCAGTAGCTTACATCCTCTTTCTTGCATCAGTAGGGCTAGCTAGTAAAATTAGGGTTTGCTAGGGTTTGCGTTTCCTTTCAACTTTTTAGTTTCTTTCTGCAAGTAGACTAGCTTCCTTTGAGTTAGCTTTCGTCCATTATTTAAAAAAGATTCTTCTCAGAGCTCATAGAAGTTGGCTTAAGCTCCTAGCAGACTTGTGCCAGCTAACCAAGTGACAACCACGGCAAGAGCTAGTACTTGTGCATATAGCACCATCGCTTCCAAGTTTGTTATGAACTACCGGGTTGATAAAAGTAAAGAAGGGAGTCCCAGGAGTTGTAACATTACTACTGCAATACTGGAGCCACCATTAATTTTGGTGTCGTTGCTGGGGAAGCATTAGAGTATTTGTGATTGCTGCTTTTCTTCTATTTCCTACTACAACCTTTTGCGAAGTAGTTTATTTCATTTCCATTCTGTAATTTCATTTCTGCAAACGTAGACTAGACATTTCCTGCTTTCCTAGACTAGCATTTCAATTCTACAAGCGTAGATTAGAATTTCAATTCTGCAATTTGAATTTTGCAATCGTAGCCTATCATTTCATTCCTACAATTTCCTTTCAGCAAAATAGATTAGTCCTTTCTTGCTTTCATTTCAATTCCGCATTTTCATTTCAGCAAGATAGATTTTAGTTAGTTGAAATTCAATCTCTTTCAGTTTTTCAGGTACAAGCAGAGAAAAAAAACAAAAAGCAGCCAAAAATCTTTCATTTCATGCCTTGTAAGAACATAGACAATACTGGAAAATTCTTACCCAACACCCCCACCACATCACTGAGTCACCCTTCTCTCTTCTTTGGTGGCCGTGATCCAGAAGAACCTATAGGTGAACCTCCAGAGATATACAAAGATCCTATAACAGAAGAAGAGCAAGAGGACATCCCTCTCGAGACCATGGCTGAACACAGAAATGGTATAGGAGATAACGAGAGAATAGAAGGTGCCTTTCCCATCCGAGAGACTAATGGGGACATGAAAATGAAGAGCATAAATCCCTTAGCCTTACCTCATTTCCATGGATTGACCACTGAAGACCCTGATACCTTCCTGTTTGAGTTTGTTGTCCTTTGTCGAACTTATGACTATGCCGAGGATGAGCAAAAGTTGAAGCTCTTTCCTTCTACCCTCAAGGATGTAGTGCTATGCTTTTTCACAATGCTTGGAAATAGTATCACAACTTGGGCTCAGATGTAACAAGCCTTTAACAACAAATACCGGGACTACTGTAGGTCAAAAGAAATAAATGAAGAGATCTTTCGCATGACCATGGGAAATGATGAGTCTTTAGAAGACTATGAGGAAAGGTTCCAACTTAGTTATAAACGGGTCAGGTGTACACTTCACCCTGAATCTCTGAAGCTCGTTCTGCTCTGAGGAGTCCCTGAAGACCTGCTAGATACCATTCACTTGCTAGCTAGACGAGACATCTACTAACTACCTTATGAGGACATAAAGACTGTGTTTAGAAACCATTCTAGGGCAGACCAGAAAAGAGGTAGGGGGAATCCACTTTCAGCTAGTACCACCTTCTCCAAGCATGAGTTTGCTAATTAGATGGAAGACCTCAAAAGTTAGATGAGACAGACCATTGCCATGCAACTTGATACTTTCTGAATCCAACAAAAGAATGAGGAAGCTGAGAGGGCTTTGGCCATTTTCTATCCTAGATGTACGAGGAAGCACCCTAAGAATGAGTGTTCATTGCACTCAGTAGAGGTATGATTTGTTTGTGAGGAAGACCACCGCACAAACCAATGCCCAACCTTGCCCGGATTCAAAGCCATGTACCAAGGGACTGAGGCAACCACTGAACCTCTCTACTTCCTCAACCAAAGGAGGCCGCATGGGCCCAGACCTTACCAGGAGGGGATGCAAGGGAGATCCCAAGCTTGTTATAGCCCCAACCAATCCACTCATGTACCCTCTTGGGGTCCCCTTGCTCATCCTTCCTGGTATGCACCTCCTCCATGGTCTTACCCATCTCCATACCATACTTAGCCTACTGCCCATTTGTTTCCCTCACATGTCCAGTCGAAGCCTTAGTGGAATGCACCTCAGCAGGGGTGGAGGCCCCAATAAAACTCTCTTCCTGCCATTCTGCCTCCACCACCTGCTCAACCACAACCATTACCTCCTGCTCCTCCAAGACAATTGTAGATGCCTGCCCAATCGAACTCAAACCCCAACAATAAACAGTCCCAGCAGGTATACACTGGGGAGACAACATGCCCTACCTATACTATGGAGATCCAGGAGATCAACCTACAATCTGGGAAGGTCCTTCCAAACTGCCAACTTCCTCCCCCAGAGAATGAGGAAGAAAAACAGGAAAGTGAACCCAAAGCCAATCCACCCTTTCCTGAGCAACTAACAGTAACCACGCAACCAAACCAGAGGAGACTGAACTTATAGGAGAATTTAAGCAGTTATGTGTGAAAATACCACTTCTCCAGGCCATAAAAGATGTACCAATATACAACAAATTGATCAAGGAGAAGTGTTTCAGGCACCCAGGCAGGCACAAGAGAGATGCCCAGACTATCAATGTCATAGGACAACTATCCGATTCTAATGTTGGGGCAAGTAATCTGTCCAAAATATTTGGACCCTGGGAGTCCTGTAGTTGATGTCCACATCAATGGCACCATAATCCCCCACACCTTGATTGATCTAAGGGCTTCCATTAATGCGATGACCAGGGACACTATGCTTAAACTCAACCTTCAGAGTTCCTTAAGGAAGACCTCAACAATACTGCAATTGATAGACCGCTCCACCGTCACTCCCAAGGGGATTGTGGAAGATGTCCTGGTCTCTGTTGACTCTTGGGAGTACCCTACGAACTTCTTGGTCCTTCAGCCAAAGAAAAAACTCACTAGATATCCCCTCATCTTGGGAAGGCCTTGGTTAGCTACTGCAGATGCTTACATCAGTTGTCGATCTAGAAGCATGACCATCAAGAATGGGCCTATGTCTAGGCAGCTAGTCCTCTATCCTCCTGCCCAACCTCTGCTAGAACATGACTTACCACTCTGGTTGGAATAGGGTGAGGAGGATGAGCTCTACTCTACGTTGTTGTGCACAATAGAAGCCACCAGGGGAGGCCCTCAAACCGAGGATGACTTGATTGAGAATTTGATTCAAAACCCACCTCCTAGTGCACTATCATTAGAGGAGTTGGTGGAAGATACCCAAGCCAGTGCTTTAGTGGACCTCTGTGTGACTGATCCGACCTCCCCCAGACTTAAGAGTGTGGAATTTGGCCCTAAAAGAACCTTAAACATCAGCTCCTCCTTATCTCCCTCCCAGGAGAGAGAGCTGTGTAGCGTATTGAACAACCATTTGGATGCTTTTGCTTGGAGCTATAAGGAGATGAAAGGAGTCCACCCATCGGTCTGTACCCATCACATTTACATTAAAGAGGATTGTAAACTAGTTAGGAAGCCTTAAAGGAGAATGAATCCAGCCCTTAAGGACATCGTCAAGGAAGAATTGCAAAAATTGTTCGATGCAGGATTCATCTACCCCATCTCTGACAGTGAATGGGTCTCACCTTTAGTGCTCATGCCCAAGAAAAATGGGAAGTGGAGAATCTGCGTAGATTACCGAGAACTTAACAAAGGCACCACGAAGGACCATTTCCCTTTGCCTTTCATAGATCAAGTGTTGGATGGACTAGCAGGGAAGAAGTTCTTTTCTTTCCTAGATGGGTTTAGCGGGCATAATCAGATTCAAATCAGCCTGGAAGACCAAGATAAAATCACCTTCACTTGTCCATGGGGTACCTTTGCCTACCGGGCCCTTCCCTGTAGGTTGTGCAACGCTCTTGCCACTTTCCAGAGAGAAGTATTAAGCATATTTGCTGAACTGGTTCATGATTCGGTGGAAATCTATATGGATGACTTTACTTCTTATGGGTCCAACTTCCAAGAAGCATTGACTAACCTGGGAAAAGTTTTAACCAAGTGTATTGAGATGAACCTGTCCCTTAGTCCCGAAAAATGTGAATTCTTGATGACTAAAGGGACTGTGATAGGTCATATAATTTCTCAGCAAGGATTACAGGTGGATCCTAACAAGATCGCTATCATCCAAAAGGTTCCACCTCCTCAAAAGGTAAGAGATGTTCGGAGTTTCCTAGGCTTGGCAGGATATTATAGAAGATTCATCGAAGATTTCAGTAAGCTAGCTTCACCATTGTTTAGCATCTTAGGGAAAGATGTTGAGTTTAAATTGACTGATGACTACCAAGGGGCTCTGGATGAATTGAAGGATAAGCTAGTATCCACCCCAATCTTGAGAGGTCCAAACTGGGCCCTACCCTTCCACATCCACACTGATACCTCAAACAAAGCCATAGGGGCAGCCTTAGGACAAGTTGAGGATAAATTGCCATATGCCATATACTTTGTCAGCAAAAACCTGTCCAAGGTAGAGATGAACTATACTATAATCGAGAAAGAGTTCCTGGCCGTAGTCCATTCCCTAAACAAGTTCATACACTACATCACTGGTTATCAAACATTCGTACACACTGATCATGCTGCGATTAGATATTTAATGAATAATCCTAATGTAAATGCTCATATCATTAGATGGTTACTTTTGTTGCAGCAATTTGATTTGACTATTGTCGACAAGCCAGGTAAGGAAAATGTTGTTTCTGACTTCTTGTCTAGATTGGATTTTCCTGCAGGTGAAGAAGGGATAGTGGATGATCAGATCTTGAGGCGTTGTGTTAGGGAGGAGGAAGTCTTTGACATCCTCCTAACTTGTCACAATGGGCCCTGTGGAGGCCACTTTGTAGCAAAAAGGACTCCCTTCAAAATTCTACAGGCAAGTTACTATTGGCCTACTCTTCATCAAGATGTCAGAAGATACATCAGCCAGTGTGACTGATGTCATAGGATGGGGAAACCGACTCCAAGGGATGAAATGCCCCTCCAACCTCAAGTGACCTTCAAGCCATTTGAGAAGTGGGGCATGGATTTTGTGGGTCCTATCAGCCCTCCTTCCAAGTAAAGGTCCTACATCGTTGTGTGCACTAACTACCTGACAAAGTGGGCAGAAACAAAGGCAATCAAGGCAGTGACAGAAGAGAAAGTGGCTGAGTTCTTAAGGGAAAACATCTTCTACAAGTTTATCTACCCAAGAGAGTTAGTCACTGATCAAGGAAGCCAGTACACCTCTAATGTGATTGAAGATCTGCTCGCTCATCGCAAGATCAAGCACAGAACTTCCACCCCATATCATCCACAAGAAAATGGGTAGGTGGAAGTCACTAATAAAGCACTGGAAGAGATTTTGACTAAGGTGGTGAGTAGCAGCAGAAAGGATTGGGCAGATCACCTTGTTGAGGTCACCTGGGCCTACAACACCACTTGGAAAACTACAACAGGTTTCACACCTTATGAGCTGGTCTACGGTAAGAAAGCTTTGTTGTCCATAGAGTTTGAGTACAACACATTGAGGGTCGTAGCTCAGCTGGACCTAGATCTCAACCATGCTCAACGTGAAAGATTACTGCAGCTGAATGGATTAGATGAATAGAGAATGCAGGCCCTCCTCCACTCAAAAGCATTCCAACTTCAGAGGAAGATATAGCATGACTGGCACCTTAATGAAAAGCAATTACAGCCAGGAGATTGGGCGCTGCTATATGATTCAAGATACAAGGACTTCAAAGGAAAGCTGAGGACAAGATGGTTAGAACTATATACAGTGGAGAAAAGCAATGACAATGGTTTAGTCCTCATCACGACCATTGATGAAGAAGCCATCCCCATGCTCGTCAATGGGCATCGATTGAAAATCTATAGGAAACCTCTTTCGAGGCAGGAGTTCATTGAAACTTTGGAAAAATCAGTGTTGGTATTGGAGCAGGGCTCTACCTCTATTCCACCCACACCTTGATCATCAAAAAAAAAAAAACAGGAAATAAAAATATCCTTGGCTGAAAACCTTTATGAGGCACTTAGGGCAGACAGTGAGGGTGAAAGCCTCATGGAGGTGCCCTAGTTGTCTTTGGAAAAAAAAAAAAAAAATGGAATAAAAAGAAGATCCTCGGGTGAAAACCTCTTTGAGGCACGCAGGGCAGATAGCGAGGGTGAAAACATCATGGAGGCACCCTAACTGTCTCTCAAGAAAAAAAAAAAGAGAGAGAGAGAGAAAAAACAAAGAAAAAAGAAAGAGAAAAAAAGGGAAAAGAAAACAGGCCTAATCTCTGTGAAATAATTGCAAGTTGCAGGGAATACATTGCACGTAAAGAGGGGCACGCAAAACGAGGACAGGGGTGCGTACCAGGCTACAGTACATCCTTACAGATACTCCCTCCATGGCCACTCACCTTTCCTAGGATTTGATCACATTCGGGTCGAGATTCCACCTCCTACAGGAAGTTCTGGGCTTTCTACATGAAGTTCTGGGCGTTTTACAAGAAGTTTTGTATTTCTACAGGAAACATCCTGTAGAACCTTCAGGTGAGACAAATTCAATTTTGAAAGGGAATCTGATGGTTGGGATCAGTTTGTTAGGTCTGTAGCCACCCCTCTATTCAACCCATCACCATATGGCACCATGTTTCATCTCTTTCCACCTCCATTGCACCCACTTGGTTATGTGTTCCTGCACAATCATACAAAGAGCCCTATTTTCCTCAAATTGATTTTTTTTTTTCCAGGTGACAAGTCAAGCAACAAAGGCTCGCACAATCTACCTATTCAAGTTCCCTCTAGACTCGTCATCAACGCATATAGTCTTTGTCCGGAATATGACCCTGCTCGTTTAGCCTACATCCCAGGAGGAGAAGTAGCTATTGGACATCCTACAGGAATCCTTTAGCAGCTGATCCCTCTATAGAACATACTCTAGAGGTAGGGGCAGCTGAAATCAACACAGGGGACATGTAAAAATGCTCCTCTTGGACGTGAAAACATCCTCGATAGCTGAAACCAAACAGAACCTGTGCATGCAACTTTTACAACCAAAGGATTGGGTTCAAAAGCCATGCATACAACATCAACAAATGAAACAATGGGCTCTAGCACCTGTGCATGAGGAAACAACAAGCGAAGCAGTGGTTCCAAGTCCTGAAGTCTACATAACACGTCCATGGCCACATAGGTAAGTGTCTAACCTCGTTCGTCAATTGCATAAACTATATTTCAAAAAATTGCATGTCTGTGAAAATGGTTGGACTGAACGAATTCAGTGGCCAATCAACTGGCCACCCTCAGCCAGTTACACCGCTTCGTTGGATCCGAACAAGCTCAGTTATGTTCAAACTCTCCAATGAGCCATGCAGCCGACATGTGTGGAGTGTCTAGTCATGGAAAATCAACGAACTGACACGCAGAAAAATGGTAGAGGGGAGGTAATGGCGGCCAGGGACATGCAGAAAAATGATGGCCATGACGTTAGATAACGGTTCAGTTCGGCCACCTCACCCCCCTCGCCACGAATTGCATCGCAGTTCAAAATTCTTGGCTGAAGACTCGCACAACCGTTGTTCATTTGTAGTTGTAATGTTTGGGCCGAAGTACTCGTCCTCTGCTTCCACAATCTATTAACCCGTCATCCTCCACCGAGATTTTCGACCTGTTTCAAAATTCTCCCGCATACCGAGCTCGTTCAGAGGCGCAATAACATCCTATAGAAGTCAGCAAGAATTCTAGAGGAAGCAGTTCTATAGGAAGTACAACATAGCCTTCCAGAACAGAGAAGCCTGGGTTTTTCCTCGACAAATTTGGAGTCTCGAGAGAGGTAGGCTCGAAAACACTCTTCCATGCATGGTATATTTTGAAAGGTGGTGAATTGAATTTTTTGGAGCAGGCGAATTAGAGATAAGTCTGCCTATGAGTTAAAAATAGCAGTTTGCCTGTGTGTTGCACGAAATTCCTCGGTTGGTTCTGCATCAACATTCTCCTCCACGGTTCCTGTTAAAAAATTTCCCTATAGAAAAGATAAAGCACTATGGGGGGCTAACCTGGGTGTGGAGAATTTGAATTTCCATGGTTGTATGTATGTTGATGATGGAAATCAAGCTCTATGTCCTATTTGTGGAAACCTAATTCTCCCTGTTATACATGGGCAGTCGAGTTTTGAGCAGCAAAAGCATTAGGACCAGGGGATTGGTGCACATAAAAAAAAAAAAATTTGAAATGTCTGAGAGATCCTTTCTCGAAATTCAAAGGAGGAAACCATAAACATCACTCCCTTTTTGCTCAGAGCATTAAAACAGAGCACTCTCACCATGCCAGGAGGATTTATCAGGAAGGAACCCTCGGATTCCAATAAACTGCATGACATCCTGAGGTGGTGAACCTATTCACCCATGCCAATTGGATGACTTTTTGTGACAAAATCCAGGGTCACGATGATGAGATAACAGAGGAATTCTCAATGTCCTTGCAACCTAAATCAAAGACACAGGCCACCATGAAATTCTGAGGGTTGACCCTGCAGCTTACCCCTAAACTCATTAGTCAAGTAATTTGTCTGCCATTAGGGATACCCTGGAGCAAAGAGGAGAGAGCATTAGGCCAAAAAGCCAAAAAGCCAAGAAAGAATTCTTCCTACCCGAGGAACAGTTTGCAGAAAATAAGAACGGGGTTTGAAGAGCCAGCTTACATCCTCTTTGGAGTAAATCCAGTCTCCAAATCATGAAATACATTACCTGTGAGGGGAGATTCAGTATTGTCTACGGCTATCATTTCCGGTTGCTGAGAGAACTAAGACATGGGTTGGATCTCCCTCCAGAATAGAAGTTGAGCATCCCTTATTTTCTTCTACAATCATTGATTGAATGTGGCACAAAACTGAAGTAAGGGACACCGGATCAATTAGCCCATCATGGAGTCATCAAGTTTTTAGTAGAAGACGCCCTCCACACCTACACTATCCCCCTCTCCTGGGAGATTTTCCGCCACATGTCCAGAGATGATGATATTCAAATTCTGGCTGAGGAATTCACCTCATACAACAGCGAAGAGAAGGAGAACACTAAGGTAGGAGAGAAAGCCAGTGGCAAAGAAACACACGACAGACCACCACAGAAAGAACAGAAAAAGAAACGAGGCAAAGGCCAAGTTGCTGAGCCTAAAGCTGTGGGAAAAACAATTACATAAACACCCAGGGAGAAACAATTGCAGAACAGAGTTGAGAGGACTGAAAAGGTCCAAACGAAGGAGTGCACAACCAAGGCAAGCAAACATGAATTAAAAGAAAAGACACCTCCAACCAAACAGGACGAAACAGTTTCTGCAGGAAATCCGAAAACAATTTCTACAGGAAGCACGAAAACAGCTTCTACAGGAAGCGTGAAAACAAAGTAGAAAAAGGAGAAGTCTCCAAAGATTCTGGCTAGGGAGGCAGCAGCGATGCTGGCTACCTTAAGCACAACCCTAGAGCAAAAAGGGAAGCGGAAAAGGGAGCCTTCCATGTATTTTAAGGCAAGAAGGAGCACGAGGATAAAAGCTGGCAGACCCCAGCCACAATCAAAAGAGCCAATTATGATTGTGGACACCCCAATTAAAAAAAAGGAAAGATCTCCTCCAAATCCATCCATCACCTATGAACGAGGAAGCCCGAAAACGTCCACCTAGAAGGAAAAGGTTAAAATGTTGGACACAAAAACCTCTCTACATGATGATGAGACAATTCTATAGGAAACATTGGCTAGACTAAAGGAGACTGAGGAATTGGAAGAAAAGGCAACTAAATCATCCCAGGAGGAAGAGAAGACTGAAAACATTGTGGAACCTAGCCCCCAGCTCAGCTTGGACTCCTACTATAACATGTTAGAGGTCGGGAAGATAATTCCCCAAAAAATCGCAGTGCCACTATTCTTTGCACTAGAAGAGGAGAGAGTGAGGACCCACACTTGGATGGAAATCACCAAGTCCAAGGGTGTGGCATATGTAGTTCCCTTGGAGGAATAACTCAAAGAGGCAAGGAAAGAATTGGCTTTGGTACGACATGTAGAAAGCAGCCAGTGGGTCAAGCTACAGGAAGAAAACGAGCTGCTTAAATAGCATCTACAATCACAGGGACACTCTGAGGAAGATAGGCCCCACACCTTGGGAGAACAACGGCAACAAGAGAAGCCACAACAGACAAAGAAACCCCTAATGAACAGCAGAAGAGAGGCGGGTTGCAGGCTGAGATTGAGGCACTGACTAGGCAGCTATAGGAGAAGGAATTGCAAGCAGCATAGGAGATACAGTCTTTGAAACAACAGGTGCAAGAAAAGGAGGCCCAACTGGCCTGCATGACCAGCTGGGAGATGGAAGCTCTGCAGTGTAGGAAACCTGCCAAATCATATGCCCTATACCTTAAGGATTAGTGGTTGCAGTTTTAGATCAACACCTTGGCCCAAAGGGGCATCACTCCATTTCAAAATTACCATCAGTTCATGGCTTTATGTGACAGCAGCTCATCAGAGGACAAGGCCAAACTATCAGAGTTATACCTACACAATTTGGTCGTTCCCGACATGAATTTGTGGGACACCAACACTGCGGTAGGAGATGTGCAACTTATGGCCATGGCCTCTTGGCTAAATCATGAAGAAAAGAGAGCAACAAAGGTCCAAAATGTTATGGACAGGGAACTACAGGAACCACTATTGATTAGAGAAGAACCGGAGGATCCCTTAGCATTAATATCCACCCACCAGCACTTGGCCAATGACTCTCAGGCCCTACCACATTACATGGGACGACAAGCTCAAGCCATAGCCCATTTGCAGGACATGGAGAGACTATTGGGGGATCACTGTGTTCATGCTTGCACACGAAGGTGGAACACACTGTCCCACAACCTAAAGATTAGAGAATACATCACCCCAACAAGGATGAGGGAGGACTTGGCAAGATTACCTCTCTACAAACAGTCCATGCAGAATCTTCAGGCCAACTAGATCGGCCTCAAGTTCAGTCCTCCTTTTCTTTTGGGGCTGCTGGATGGAGGCAAAGAAGAGGAGGAACACAGGAAGTGGGAAGAAGTGGAAAGAAAGAACGGATTTCATGATCGTGAAGAAGATATCACCTTAGAGCCTTGGGATGTGAGAGAGGCGGTCAAGGCAATCAAGGATGAGGAGCTGGACTAGTTACTCAGAGGATGAGCAACCCATTTAGCAAGGGGGTGATGATGAACCCCAAACTGGGTAACTTATTGGGCTCATTTTGCCTAATTGTTCTTAATCAATCCACCATTTTTCATAGTTTATGCATGTTTTTTTAGTATGTTTATGTTAGTTGAATGAATGAGGGTGGTCACTTTACCAAGAAGGCTAATACGTGGTTATTTCAGGTTTTTTGGACAAATTTTGGAACAAAGCCAAGCAATTATGAGCCCGATGACAGCCAAGCATGAATGAACAAGGGTGAGGATTCATAGGAAGGATGTCTCTTGCATTAAATGTCCATTCCTTGAAATCTCCACCCTTAATTCGGAGCTCTACAGGTCACCAAAACGAATCCTAAAGGCATCCGAGTAGCTTGGTGAAAAGTGACTATTTACTAGTAGTTTGAATAGCTGAGCCCCTTGAGTTAAGGAGGGCTGTTGAGGCCCCTCGTAGTGCATAACTAGGAAGGCTTTCAGCCTTCATACTTTACTTTTGGACTATTGTATTTTGCACTAGAGTGTTGTTATTTTCTCAGCTCATTCTGTAGCTGTTATTATATAACTTTCTTATGAACATGGTTATTTTTTGAGTAATGGAAAGCAGCTTTATTTGGCATCAGTTCTAAGTTTCGTTAGGAGCCTATAGATCTTGGGGTTGGTCCCAACCCAAGCACCAAGGCTTCCTTTGTGTATTGTTATTTTCTTTTTATGTCTTTGCAGAATAATTTTTGTTAAGTAGATTAACATCTTGCTGGTTACATAGGTCATGGTTGATGATTAGATAGGCTTTTCATGTTCAGATTTAGTTGATAGATTAATCACAGGGAAGAACTTCATAAAAAGGCCATCAAGCACCTCTGATCACACCTCTCCTTCAGTGGGATCGTGAGCTGGGACAAAGGTGACATTGCAGCCAACAAAAACACAGTCTTTGCTTCACCATGAAATCATTAATGTTATATTTTCATTTGCAGAGATTGACACCAGTTGTGGTTACGTGATCATGTTCCTGATTGCCCAGTTTGCATAGCTATTTCATGTATTTCATTGCAAATAAACTTCTGTTCATTTCCTTTGCTGTTACTTAGGTCAGATTAGAGTGAAGTAACTAGGTCATTGGTTTTCCAAGTGTTTGTTTGTCCATTTTGAGAAATAAATTGCAGAGCTCCTATAGTACCTCTCCATCTACCTGTACTCCATCAATCCTACCTGCTCCATCCTCCAACTTGGATCCTTTCCTCATGTTTTCCATTTGCTCACTTTGCCCTAAATTCCCATATTTTTGTGGAACATTGTTCTATCCCTCCTTGAACAAATTCAACCATCCTCACCACTCTTCAACTCCATCCACCAAGCCCTAGACCTCATTACACCCTTATCTCACCTCCATACCCACACCTTCACCTTTTTCCCTCCATCAATTCTCCAAAAATCCCCTTTCTGAGCATCCTGTAGAAAATTACAGAACATCCTGTAGAAATTCCAGACATCTTGTAGAACCCCTGCAGACTTCCTGTAGAAGGTCACGAAATTGATTTCTTGATAGCCAAACTCTATGAAACTCTCTGAAAGGGTGATATGGACCCCTTAGGCCCTCTTTGAACCTTCCCAACCTCCTACAAGCATTTTCTCTCGCCGCTCCACCTATGCACAGTCAAAAATAATGAAAGCACATGCATGATAAATCTGACAACTTGTTCAAAAATACAAAAAGATGTTTTCTTCAAATAGTAGTAGATGAGGGACATGTATTCTATCTTCCTAGAAGTCAATGGCATCTCTTTCAGTAGCTTGCATCCTCTTTCTTGCATCAGTAGGGCTAGCTAGTAAAATTAGGGTTTGCTAGGGTTTGCATTTCCTTTCAGCTTTTTAGTTTCTTTCTGCAAGTAGACTAGCTTCCTTTGAGTTAGCTTTCATCCATAAGTTAAAAAAGCTTATTCTCAGAGCTCATAGAAGTTGTCTTAAGCTCCTAGCGGACTTGTGCTAGCTGACCAAGTGACAGTCATGGCAACAGCTAGTACTTGTGCATACAGCACTGTCGCTTCCAAGTTTGTTACGAACTACCGGGTTGATAAAAGTAAAGAAGGGAGTCCCAGGAGTTGCAGCATTATTGCTACAATACTAGAGCCCACCAACAGTCCAAGTCAGATTCAGTAGTTGAGGGTTTCACAAGTAGATCTGACCATTTGTGCAGGGAGGCTTGTGGAAACTATACCCTAGGGTGATCCTTGCAGGACATTGGGTAGGATTAACTTTTTTGGAAATTGGCCACTGCAGTATTGATATGTGGGGAGTAAAACTCCTTTCAGAGTTATGCTCCTTCCTAGGAAAATAAGAGACTTAGGCCATAAGAATAAGAACGATGAGCTGAGCAAGGTGGTACCATTCACTTGTAAGCTTCAATTTTTGGGTGGTCCCAAATTTTTTCAAAGTGACAACAAGTGACTCAGATCTATGTATGGTAGAAACCAAATCTCAAGCCATGGCCAACGAGAAGATTAAGACCATTGAAAAATAGTTGGCTTCTTTAACGAACTAGATGCAGACATTCATGGCCACATTCACAAGGGGCAAGTCGACGTTGCAATCAGAGGCACATGGTTTTAATGAAGACCTTGAAGGAGAATCTATCCATCATCTTCACTTCCATGGAAATCACCAACATTCCCACCCTCGACCACCCAAGTTGGACACGTACAAATTTGATGGCTCTAATCTAGCAGTATGGGTAGCACAAATGGACCAATATTTCACTCTAAATAACATCATAGATGATGAAACTAAACTACGTGTGGGAGGCATTTACTTGGACCAAGAGAGATGGAAATGGTGGTAGTGGCATCAGAAATGTTATCCAGGGAAAATTGCTTGGCAGGCGTTCACAAAATCTATTTGTGACCACTTTTATCGTGAGTCTAATTTATTGGGTTTTCTTACTAAGCTCTGACATAAAAGCACAATAAACGACTATATTATAGCTGTCTTTGTTGAGCTGTAATTTTCTTTCTAAATGGCATCAAAATGCACATTTTGTTGAACCTATCCACACCTACATACAAATAGTCATAACCTATTTTTGACATTGGAAGATCTCCTACAAAATCCATAGAAACACTCTCTGATGGTCGTGAAGGTACCGAAAGTGGTGTGTACACTCCCAACTTCCTATTGTTAGCCTTATTGAGTGCACATAATGAACATCCTTTAATAAAAGGTGACACATTTTCAAGCATACGAGGCCAATAACAATACCTCTGTAGATGTGCCACCGTCTTACTTACACTGAAATAACCAACAACAAGAGAAGTGTGTGCCTCTTTTAGGATGTTGACTCTTTCTCCCCATGGAATATAAAGCCTACGAAGATGGTACAATAAGTTATCATGCAAATGATAATCCAATTCCTCTACTTGGTTACCTTGACTCAAGCCTGCATAAACATCACGAAAGTCATTGTCTAATACATACTTCTCAATATAAATTTCATGCATAACAGAATTATGTTTGAGTAAAGTAGTTGCACTAATAATAGTTCTAGAAATCATATCAACAAATTTATTGTAGATACCTTTCTTATACTATCTCACCAAGTGGAATTGTCGAAGCAAAAACACATTCATCGAAAGTGCCTTGATTGTTACAACTTACATTGAGATTGCACGTATTGCAATGGCTGATGATCAATGTGAATGATTGTTTCCTTCACCATCAAGTAGTGTTTCCACTTTTTCACACTTTGCACGAATGCATACAATTTCATGCCATATGTAGGATAATTAATCATTGCACCATTGAAATTTTTCGAATGAAAACAAATAGGCTTACCATGTTGCATGAGGACTACACCGACGGTGTAGTCACTAACATCAGTCTAGATCTCAAACAAATATCTCAAGTCTGGAAGTGAAAGTACGAGGGTTGAACTGATCTTCTCCTTCAATGCATCAAATGCCTTTTATTGTTTTCCTCCCCACTTAAGAACCTCTTTCACACTTGTCAATGCATGCAAAAATGTTTCTATAGACTAAAATTTAGTTATGAATTTCCTCCAATATTGAGCTCCTCCCAAAGAAATTATTACCTCATTAGTTGTTTTGGGCCTTCACCAATTCAAATAACATCAACCTTGGAGGGATCTATTTTCAACTCACCTCCTCCAACAATATGACCTAAGTAAACTAAAGAACTTTTCCCAATCTCACACTTTGACATCTTTAAATGCAACTATTCTTTCTCATGTGAATGACATGTTCATCACGATATTTACTAAAAATTAAGATGTCATCTAAGTAGACTATAACAAACTCATCAAGAAATGGCGTCAAAACATCATTCATCACATGCATGTAGGTAGTAGCAACATTACATAAACCAAAATGCATAACTAGCCATTCAAACAAACCTTGTTTTGTCTTGAATGTTGTCTTCCAAATGTATCCTTTAGCATTTCTAATTTGATGGTAGCTACTTCTTAAGTCCAAATTAGTAAAATACTTTTCATATTTCAACTTATTAAGTAAATCATCTATTCTAGGTAGTGGGTAACGATTTTTTACCGTAATCTTGTTCAATGCATGGAAGTTCACACACATGTGCCATGTTCCATCCTTCTTTGGCACCAAAACAATAGGTGATCCACATGATGAAGAACTTGGCCTGATGATTCATTTATCCAACAACTCTTGATTTTTTTTATTAATTTTTGCACTTTCCATCACTGACATCCTTTACATGCCAATGTTAGGAAGATGATAATCTTGCGGCAATTGTATTTGATGTGGGATTCCTCTGTTGTGAGGCAATCATTTTGGTTCCTAAAACATATCATCATATTGGTTAACAACATCAACTAATTCAGATTTCAATATTTAGTCACAACCTTGAAAAGGTTCATTATAAACATCATTCCTCATTTTGATCATTAGAAGCACAAAATTCTTGCTATAATTCACTAGTCATTTCATATGCCCTACATTTAAAAGTGAACGATTTAGTTTCTTGCAATGAGATATTACAATGTATTCTACCCGATCTTTGAAAAAATGTTATTTGTTTTAATGTCTATGGAAGATAGTTTTTCTATGATAGAGATACAGAATTCCCAAAACTATACCACATATGTCTAATGGCACAACATCAAGTTCAGCTTCATCTATGAAATTTGTGGTAATGGCCAATTTCATTCTACACTTTGTAGTTACTTGTAATTGTGCATTGTCACAAACCCATCCTAATAGATATGGCTTATGATGTCGAATGGTTTCCAAGTTTAAAATTTTGACAATGTTTCTAGAGATGTGATTGGCTTAAGAGCCACTATTAAAGAGAGTATCAATTTTTCTATGTTTTGAGGTTACCCTTATGTGGAAAAGTTCTATCCTATTCTTTTCATTTGGGGTTTCATTGTGTAAATTTGAAGTACTAGTCCTAGCAATGGATTCTTTTCCTTTCATACCCATGGCTATAATTTTAGCTTCATCACCTGAATCGGATTCCAAATCTTGTTGAATGGTTCCAGTTTTCTTTTGTTTTCCATTGTTATTGAATTTATTTGTTTCACCTGAGGATGAAACTTCCAACAATGAGCTTCATCGTGACCCTCTTTGGAACAATTCTTGGATGTTAGTTTCTCTTCTTCCTTATTAATGGATGCATTTTTCTTTCCTTTCCCTTTGAAACCCTTTCTTTTTCCTTTATCCTCATATGGCTTTTTACTACCCTCTTCTGGAGTATTTTTCCCTCTTCCCTCAAGATGAGTCAGTTGCACACAAACCTCTTCTAGACTAGTGGGATTAAACATTACGATAGTATGCCTCAGGTAGCTATGGAAACGTCCTATATACTTCAACAACGTATCTTGTGATTGCAATTCTACACCTAATATTAGAGACCTTCTTCTAAATTCTTTGGTGTAATCTTGCACATTTTGACCTTTACGTTGTCTAAGGTTCTTCCAATTCATGATGGCTTTATGCATATATGCTAAAGGGTATAATTGTCTTTTAATTGAAGTAATCAAATTAGACCAAGAAATTGAGATCTTACCTTGTTGTTTTATCTCTTATTATGTCTTGGCTTCCCACCATATTAATGATGCAGTCTCCAATATCAAGGAAGCTAGTTGAATCTTTGTATCCTCGTCTTGAAGGTTTTGCATTATGAAATAGACCTCCAACTGTCGAACCCAATTGGAAATCTTCTCTGCATTTACTTCAGCATTATACATGGGCAGTTCAAATTTAACATCAAGTTTTAACAGGGGCGTTTTACCAATTCCTTTCGAGGTATGTTGATGAGTATGAGTAAGGGTTGTATTAGTGGAAGAGGATGAATATGCCTGTGAAGTTGAAGATGAAGATCACAGTGGAGATGTTGGAGGTTTACCTACATTTCCATTACCTCCTCCCCCTGAAGAACCTTCTCCTTTTGTAGGCTCTGCTTCATGTGACATGCTTACTGAAGCTTCAACTGCAATTTTAGGTAGAATTGGTGGTGAAGATTAAGGTAATCTTGCACTCCTTCTCTTCGACCCAACTTCAAGACCTTCAACAAGCTTTCCTTCTCCTCTCTTGAGCTTCAACCTTGTAAGAATCACATTCAATTTCAGATAGTTAAATCCTCCTCGCACAAAGAAACCAAAGAGCTCTGATACCAAACTTGATCTGAATGTGAAAAAGGGTTTTGTTGTGCTAAATTCCACTTGATAATATGTAAAAGTGCTTAAGCATTCATGAGGATAATAGCAAGTTTTAACATGAGTTTTTGAATGTTTTTATGTAAATTTCATGAAAAAATTAACATAAACAAATGACTAAAATTTAACATACAACATACATGAACAGCACCAAAACGGTATCACAACAACACATGAGGAAGGAATTCACCCTACATGGGCTACGTCTCCTTGGTCTAGCTTCCAATGGCTTGGACCTATCTATTATGATCAAAATTTTGAATACATCAGTTAAGAATGCTCAAATAGCTCTAAAACTTGCTCCAATGGCTCCAGAATGACCAAAAATGCTTGTCTAGCTTTTTTTTGCTCCTGATTTGGGCAAAAACTGAAGAAGTTATGGCTTTCCCAAGTCTTTCTACTAATCTCACTTTAGTTTCCCCAAAAGCTGGCACCATCCTACAATTTCACCTCCAACTGTGTTAATTGAGTGCTGATTTTGCCTTATTTCGAGAAAATTTGTCAGATGGATTAAGCGCCTAATGAGGCCTTAATCACAAAAATTTGGGCCAGATGGGGGGCTACGTGCACAGGGCTATGGCCAATGGCCTGTCCCCACAAGTTGGACCCCCACTCCACTCTGTCCATGGTTCCACTAGGTGCACACACCTAGTTGTTGTCCCCTGTGCCTGGCCCCTTTTCTAGATGGCACCAAACATTAACTTTAGAGATGTGCCGATAATAATAGTTAATAAGAACTATTGTGTGGTGTGTTGGTAATGGCTTGGACTTGTCACTCAGAGGTCATGGCTTTAATCCCCACTCGTTGCTGCTTGGACATTACCCAATTTTTGGTGGTCCTCGGGTTGCCACGTGGAGGCCCCTCGCTGGGCCACTTGGCAGCCTATGGTTCGCCACCAACCAAACAATGAAATTCGTGCAAATATGCACCAAAGAAATTATGCCACTTGGCACCATCTAATTCACTAGAAGAAAATAGTGATATGCATAGTCACCCTGCAGCATAGGCATGCCTAGTCAACGCCACGTCAATAGTATGGACTTCTCACTTAGCTGCCTGCATATTTGTTTTTTTAAATTCGCCTCTCTAGGAGAATGAACATAACATGTTACTGGGAGCATACGGAGCCTATTTAAAAAAAAATGAGTTGCATCAGATTTAATATTACGAGCACTACATGGTTGTTCAAGTTCCACACTGATCTCACAACTTTGAAGTTTAAACAAATTATTGAGCACCTGATAAATGGATGTATTTGAGGATGCACATAGAAAAGAGGATGTAACCATCAATATAACAAACTTGCTAAGGATGGTTCAAGTTGACATAAACCTTCAAAATACTCAGGCCACAACCCTCTACTATGATAATGAGAGTGCACTTAAGCTCATGAAGAGTCTAGATTTCATGCAAGGACTAAGCACATACATCACTTCAACAGGAAAAAAATGCAACACAAAGAAGATGAATTTATGAGCTGCAAAACTGAAAACACTTTTGCAAACATTTTCACAAAGGCATTGAACATGCAAAACATTCAAAATATTATAATGATCCTTTCCATGAAAGAAAATAAAATGACCATTTAGGGGGGGGGTGTTGTGTTCTAACTTCTAAGATATAATGCCCAACTTGAATGGAAACCAATTGTGCTAAAAAGTAAAATTGGAGGTGAGATATTAAAGAATGGAGTCAAAATATTGAAATGGGATAAAATAAGGTTAGGATGATCGATTTTTGGTTGAATCTTTATCCATGTCATTAACAACAAATTTTAAAATAGAATTTGAAATCTTAGGTTGTGCTCCTATGCAATACAAATATATAGAATATAGAGTTTCCTTTTATTATGATCATGTGGTTGTCTTTCATCCTTGTTCAGTGAATACTCTACATCACTAACATGTTTTTTTGCAGCAAGGCACATATATCTAAGATCTATTTCTTTACCCTCATTACTTTATTTTAATGCATTGTTTAAGCCAACTTATCCAGGAATTGGTTTTTATCAGTCGTAAAGTTATGATCACATATACTCGAACCAAAACAGAGATGCTGATAAACTATCCAATGCAAGACCTGGCACCAAAATGTTGGGAACTCACTGAAGTAAAAGACAGACAACAACATGAACTCTTTCAAGGAATATCCCTATTATGACAGTTATCACAGAGATATCATGACAACTGATAATGTATACCATTTTGACAAATGTTTATGCTATTTTTTCCACTTCACTAATACTGAAACAACCTTCAGAGCTTATTATTTTGACAATTTAACAAGTATTTTGAGGATTTTCTCTCATCCCTCTTATATAAAGGGAGCATTTTGATAGGTCTGTTTTTCTAGCATTCCAAAGAACCATAAGTTGGGGGATATACCAGCAAACTATTATGCATGGCATCTAGATTCTACTATATGTAATTTTCTATCTTAATAACATTACAACTTGTTTTCTTTTGAGAAAATATACACACACATTTGAAAATGGAACAAAACTTGATTGGATGACCCGTAATGGATGTGGGACTGACCGACAGGGATATACATTCTGATTTAATTGGTGCTAGCTTATCCATATTTTCTTAAGTGGCCTTGAATACAATAAGTTTGGGCCAACCTACAAGATCTCCTTGTGAGTCCACATGGTTGAAAAGCCTATCTTTTTTCCAATTAAATACAGAACAATAGTGAGATCTTTAGCTATGGTTTATTTGGAAATATAATCACTATGGACTCGCACGTCCATGTGGAGGAGATTGGGGGTTACTTGTGCACAATTTAAAAGATGTAAATAGTATCTTGGTTTTCATGGTCAAAAGGTTTAATTAGGAAGAGAGTTCTATTTGCCTCTTTCTCTTTCCATTTATCTCAAAAATTGAGTCTCCTTCATTAACTAGGAGACCTCCATTTAGCTCTCCTATTTTTTTTGCCCTAGATTCATGATTGACAAGGTGAGCGATCTTCATTGAGATCCCTCAGTGCGCAACATTTTCTTGTGAATCTCATGCATCATCTCTCTTGGAAATTTTTCTGATTCAATACATATGCCCAAAATTTCATTGATAAGCTAAGGCATTGATCATTCATTCTCTATCACCTTATACCTTTTGCAAGTAATTGGTGTTGTTTTGTTATGTTTCCACTCTCTAAGGAATCTTATGGTTGTGAATGTTTGGGGAGATTTCCATTGAACCCAAACTCTAATCACCCTAAAGAAGCCTAGTAATCCTATCTACCACCTAAACCTAAATTGATCAGATCCTTTTATCCGTTGAGTGTGAAGTAGATGCCTTGGAGAGCTATTGACTTGGATTGACTCGTACATTAGATTACTATGATTTAAAAGGACAATTCTCCTTCATCTATAGGAAAGTTAGCCAAAACCAAGAAGAAGGTTGGTGACGTGATAGTATCACACTCTGAGGTGTAGTGAATCTCACACTTGAGCTTTTGGACATTATCTCTAGAAGTGTGAGATTTTGTTGTCACAGACACCAAGGAACTATTTAACTGTGACCAACACAATTTGAAGGAAAAATTTTGCACACATAGAAAACTTAATAAGAACCATAGAAAAAGGTTAATGACATGTTGAGAAAGAGCATACAACTTCAACATAGAAAAAAAGACCCTAATCAGAGCAATGAAAGGAGGTTGAGAAAGAACCTAGTCACGTGTTAGAGCTGAGAGACCCAACTAAATCTAGCATCAGAGCCAGATATTGAGAAAGCATTGAAGTCCTATAATTTTTTAACTTTTGGGCACAAAACCTCCAAACGGGGGAGGTCTGATTCATAATGTATTGGATCAAATAATAGTGAGAAGACTTTGTGTTGGATTAGCAATGTAGCCCTAATACTAACCACTTTAGGGCCTTTAACAGTAAAAATCATATAAAGAGAGGGAAAAACGAGTGATAGAGATGTTTATGAATCCAAACAAGTTACTCATTCTAGCATTCTGAAGAATCATTTGGTGGGGGGGGTGAGGGCTATACCAGCAAAATAGTATGCATGACATCTAGATTCTACTATATATAATTTTATATCTTAATAACATTACAACTTTTTTTCTTTGGAGAAAATATACACACGCATTTGAACATGGAACAATACTTGATTGAATTACCTATAATGGACGTGGGACTGACATACATGGATCTACATTATGATTTAATTGGAGCCAACTTTTCCATATTTTCTTAAGTGACCTTAAATACAAGAAGGTTGGGCCAACCTACAAGATCACTTGGTGACTCTACATGGGTGAAAATCATATTCGTTTTCCAAGGAAATGCATAACAATCGTGAGATATTTACCTATGGTTTATTTGGAAATGGACATGCATGTCCATGTGGAGGAGATTGGGGGTTACTTGTGAAAAATTTAAAAGAAATAAATAGTATCTTGGATTTAATAACCAAAAGGTTTAATTAGTAAGAGACCTTTATTTGCCTCTTTCTCTTTTCATTTATCTCTAAAATTGGGTCTCCTAGGTTAACAATGGTAGGCGACCTCCCTTTAGCTCTCCTATTCTTTTTGCCCTAGATTCATGATTGACAAGGTTGGAGACATTCATTTAGCTCCCTCAGTTCACAACATTGTCTTTTGAATCTAATGCAACATCTCTCTTGGAAACTTTTCCCACTCAATCCATATGCCCAAAATTTCATTGATAAGCTAAGGCATTGATCATTCATTCTATATCACATTATACCTTTTTCACATCATTGACGTTGTTTTTCTATGGTTCTACGCTCTGCGAAATCTTATGGTTGAGAATGTTTGGGGACATTTCCATTGAATCCAAACTCTAATCACCCTAAATAAGCCTAGAAATCCTATCTACCACATAAACCCAAATTAATCAGATCCTTTGATCCATGAAGTGTGAAGTAGATGCCTTGGAGAGCTCTTGACTTGGCTTGACCAGTACATTAGTTTTCCATGATCTACAAGGAGAATTCTCCTTGATCTAGAGGAAAGATGACTAAAAGTGAGAAGAAGGTTGGTGAGGTGATGGTATCCCCCTTTGATATGTAGTGAATCTCACACTTGAGGTTTTGGACATTATCTCTATAAGTGTGAGATTTTGTTGTCAAGGACAACAAAGAACTGTTTAACTGTGACAAACATAATTTGAAGGAAAAAATGTGGAGACCCAGAAAGGTTAATAAGAACTAGATAAAAAGGTTAATGAGATATTGAGCAAGAGCATACAACTTCAACATAGAAAAAAAGACCCTAAGAAAAGCTAGGAATGGAGGTTGAGTAAGACCCTAGTCATATGTTAGAGTTGAGAGACCCAATTAAAACTAGCACCATAACCAGACATAGAGCAGTCATTGAAGTCTTCAAATTATTTAACTTTTGGGGAAAAACACATCCAAACAGGGGAGGTCTGATTCATAATGGATTGAATCAGATAATAGTGAGAAGACATTGTGTTGGATTAGCCATGTAGCCCTAATACTAACCACTTTAGGGCCTTTAATAGTAAAAATCATAGAAAGAGATGGAAAAAGGAGTGATACAGGTGGTGATTAATCCAAACTTATACAATCTTTATCATAAATTAGTGAAGTTAATGATTCTATGTTAGGTCCCTATAATACTAGTGATTCCCCCATTACTATTGTCATTGTATCCCTTATTGTTATTATTGTGCCCCATAGAATCCCACTATTGTTATTTTTGTGCCTTTATATTATTATTGTTAGGTCGGCTTGGTTGTATTGTGACCCCTTAGATTCCTATATATAGAAAGGAGGATTTGTCATTTGTATCATCCAAGAATTGTTCATTTGTGTAATGTAAAGGAGGTTTCCCCCTCGAAGAGGTTGAATTCTAATGCGTTCATCTATCTTTTCTATTTTTTTGTGAGCTGGTTTCATAACATTTGGTATTGGAGGTTTGGATTCTAGGGTTTCGCTGCTCCAAACAGGTCATCATGGAATTTTCGCTATAACCTTTCTGCGACATTTCAAAAGAAAAATAAAAAACCCACTTGAGACAAAATCTTGTTGAACCTCAGGTCCAAATTTCATATCTTGTCTCGTTATAGTTTCAAAGATATGATTTGAGGACATTATGGTTTTTGCAAAATCCAAAAGTTCATCTAAAATAGGTCCCGTGGAATGTTCGTTATAACGCTTTCTCTACGAAGTTCCAGAAGCTAACAAAAAAACCCATTTGCAAAGAAATTGTTCTTAACCTCAGCTCCAAATTTAAGATCCTCTCTCGCTATATTTTTAGAGATATAATATGAGGGAATTAGGGTTTTTTAGACCTTGGAATTACATTCCAAATAGGTCACCTTGGAAAAATCATCATAACTTTATGTTTGAGCATCAGATTGAATTTTCATAAGAAGTTGCAGAAAGAGGACAGACTATAGTCTTTTGGATACTATTTTCAAAACCTAAGGTTGAAATAGTGACCTGCGACACGTCATACAATTTCGCTCTAAGGAACAAGTCTATACACAAGTCATCATGGGAGATTTGGCATAACTCTTCATTGGAGAATCCAACCTTGATCAGATTCACAGGGTTAGAAAGATTGCTCAGAGGGTTATCACATGAAGAAATTTCAGACCTGGGAGATCCAAAATTATAGAGATACATCAAATTCATTATCAAGATCCTATAAAGTGAAAAAAGGTGTGTAGTTTTTGTTTAAATTTTTGCATAAGCTTGGTTGGAAAAATTAGTTTGAAGGAATTCAAAGGGCATAGTGAAGCATTATTATCGGTAATTGATTCCCCGGAGAAAGAAAATGGAAACACCTAGTAAGTAACCTGAAAGCTCTATCAAACTCATGAATAAGAGGAAGAAATGCAACATGATATATTAAAACTACGAGACCAAGTGCAACAAATTTCACTCGCACAAAAAGTAATAGAAAATAAGATGGATGGTTTAAAGAAATATGTAGAAGCTAATATGGATGGTTTAAAGAAAGGTGTGGAAGCTAAGATGGATGGTTTAAAGAAAGGCGTAGAAGCTAAGATGGATGGCATGGAAGCTAAGATGGATGATTTAAAGACAAGCATGGAAGATTTGAAGACATATTTGACAAAGTTTCTATAGTAAATGATTACTAATGGTGAAAGGGTAGTAAAGGAAACTCATAATGAGAACCAAATAAATGTTAATCATGATTTCATAGACTCTAATGTTGGATCAAAGAACCATCATGTTCTAAATATTGATATGAGGAAGTTTGATGGAAAGGATCCCAGAACATGGATGCTACAGATGGAGCAATTTTTTTATCTCCATAATGTGTAAAACACACAAAAGGTACGCTTTACAACTTTATATTTGGAACCAAATTAGTTTGTATGGTATCGATGGCTTTGTTCTCATAAACAAATTGTCACTTGGGCTATTTTTACAGATGAAATGATAGCACATTATGAGCATACAAAAGCAACACTTTTTTTAGCCAATTCATAAATCTCAAACAAAAGGGTTCAATGATGGAGCACATTGAGGACTTCCAAAAATTGAATATAAGGGTAAAAGATATTCCAAAGGAGCATAGTATTGATGTGTTCATAGGGAATTTAAAAGAAAACAGCCAACATGAGGTCCACCTTTGGGAACCAGATTCATTGGAGAAGGCATTCAATTGGCAAGAAAAATGGAAAGAAAAATTATGGAAACAAGGAATCCTACCACTCACAATCATAAATATGGAAGTGTTGCTACCCCTAGCCATCCACAACCTACAAGGTTGACACCACAACAATTGGAAGAAAAAAGAGCAAAAGGGATTTGTTATAGTTGTGATAGAAAATACACTAAAGGTCATAAGTGTGCCGAGAAGAAATTCTTTTAGATAGATTGTGAAGAGGAGGAAGAAAAGGAACAAGAAACCTCAAAATAAGAGGATGTACACTAGGAACAAGCCCTCGAAAAAGAAGAAATGAATTTGACCATATCTTGTAATGCATTGGCTAGAATTACCACTCCTCAAACTTTCATAATAGAAGGGAATATTGAGAAGAAAAAGGTAATAATGTTGATTGATTCAGGAAGTACCCATAATTTTATTCATTGTAAGATAGCCAAGGAATTGAATTTCTTCCTATATACAGCACCAGAGTGTCAAGTGATGGTTGCAAGTGGAGGAACCATAAATTTCTCAAGAAAGTGCCATAATATCAAGCTATCCATGGGAGAATATGTATTGAATAGCCCAATGATTTCCATTACAATAGTTGGTGTTGATGTTGTACTAGGAGTCCCATGGCTACAATCCTTGGGTACAATAGCTTTTGATTTTCAAGAACTTTTCATGAAATTCTCTATAGAAGGAAAGGAAGTTGAATTAAGGGGTATCACATGGAAACCGGGAAAGATAATCAGCTCTAATGGAATGAAAAAGTTTCTAAAGAAACAACAATGGGGCATAATTGCACAATTATGTTCACTAGAGGTTCCCACATCTAAATCATCCATTTTTCCAGATCTCCAAAAAGTCTTAGACAATCAGTCCAAGGTACTTGAGACTCCCAAAGGCCTCCCACCTATTCATGATCATGATCATGCTATCAATTTGGTTCCAGGAAGTGTTCCTCCAAACATCAAGCCTTACAAATACCCCTATGTCCAAAAGAGTGAAATTGAACATATGGTTGCAGAAATGCTAGAGGCTGGTATAATTCAACCTAGTCAAACTTCTTTCTCTGCTCTTGTAGTATTGGTTCACAAGAAGGATGGATCATGGTGCATGTGTCCAGATTATAGGGAGCTCAACAAGATCACTATTAAAGATAAATTTCCCATTCCCATCATTGATGAATTATTAGATGAATTGCATGGATCAATTTACTTCACCAAGTTGGATCTTCATTCAGGATATCATCAAATCAGAATGAATATTGAATACATTCCAAAAATAGCATTTAGAACTCATGAGGGTCATTATGAATTTTTGGTCATGCCTTTTGGCCTTACTAATTCACCTTCTACATTTCAAGGTTTGACGAATTCCATTTTCAAACCCTTCCTTAGAAAATTTGTGTTAGTATTTTTTGATGATACACTAATCGACAACAAGTCTTGGAAGGATCATGTCCAACATGTTGACATGGTGCTCAAACTATTGGAGGAGAAACAATTATATGCAAAAAACTCCAAATGTTTCTTTGGAGTACAAGAGGTAGAATATCTGGGTCATATTGTATCTCATGAAGGTGTTAAGGTAGACCCTAGCAAAATTAAAACCATTAAGGAATGGAAAATCCCCACATCCATAAAGCATCTACAAGGATTTCTCGGGT
>APFE031680428.1:2240-20797 GCA_000404065.3 Pinus taeda | reverse complement strand
TCCAATGGCTACAATCCTTGGGTACAATAGCTTTTAATTTTCAAGAACTTTTCATGAAATTTTATGCGGAAGGAAATGGATTTGAATTAAAGGGTATTGCAGGGAAACCGGGAAATATAATCAACTCTAACGGTATGACAAAGCTTCTTAAAAATGAACAAAGAGGTGTAATTTCACAATTATTTTCGCTAGATGTTTCCACATCGAAATCATGTATTTCTCCAGATCTCCAAAATGTCTTGGACAATCATTCCAAGGTATTTGAGACTCCCAAAGATCGCCCACCTATTCGTGATCATGATCATGCTATTCATTTGATTCCAAGAAGTGTTCCTCCAAACATGAGGTCTTATAGATATCCCTATGCCCAAAAGAGTGAAATTGAACGTATGGTTACAGAAATGCTAGAGGCTGGTATAATTCAACCTAGTCAAAGTTCTTTCTCTGCTCCAGTAGTATTAGTGCACAAGAAGGATGGATCATGGTGCATGTGTCCAGATTATAGGGAGCTCAACAAGCTCACTATTAAAGGTAAGTTTCCCATTCCTATCATTGATGAATTACTGGATGAATTGCATGGATCAATTTACTTCACCAAGTTGGATCTTCGTTCAGGATATCATCAAATTAGAATGAAGACTGAAGACATTCCGAAAACAGCATTTATAACTCATGAGGGTCATTATGAATTTTTGGTCATGCCTTTTGGCCTTACCAATGCACCTTCTACATTTCAAGGTTTGATGAATTCCATTTTCAAACCCTTCTTAGAAAATTTGTGTTAGTATTTTTTGATGATATACTAATCTACAACAAGTCTTGGAAGGATCATGTTGAACATGTTGACAGGGTGCTACAACTATTGGAGGAGAAACAATTTATGCAAAAAGATCCAAATGCTTCTTTGGAGTCCAAGAGGTGGAATATCTGGGTCATATTGTATCTCATGAAGGAGTTAAGGTAGACCCTAGCAAAATTAAAACCATTAAGGAATGGAAAATCCCCACATCCATAAAGCATCTACAAGGATTTCTCGGGTTGACAGGGTATTATCGCAAGTTTGATAAGAATTATGGGAGAATAATAGCACCTCTAACATCATTATTGAAGAAAGATGCATTCTCATGGACTCCAGAAGTAACAAAGGCCTTCGAACATCTTCACAAGGCAATGTGCCAAGCACCAGTCACAGCTACACCGGACTTCACAAAAACCTTTATTGTGGAATGTGATGCCTCAGGAAATGGAATTAGTGTTGTTTTAGTGCAAGAAGAAAGTGCCATTTCTTTTGAAAGTCATCCAATCAATGGAAAGTATTTACACAAAGCTATTTATGAGAAGGAAATGCTGACAATACTACATGCAGTTAGGAAATGGCGACCCTACCTAATGGGAAGACACTTCAAGGTAAAAACATACCATGATAGCCTTAAATACTTTTTAGAACAAAGGTTATCTTCGAAAGAGCAGCAAAAATGGGTCACCAAGATGTTGGGCTATGGCTTTGAAATCATCTACAAAAAAGGGAAGCAAAATGTTGTGGTAGATGCACTCTCAAGAAAGGATGAGGATGTGGAAGCATTTCTTTCCACTGTTTCTATTATCCAACCAAATTGGATAAATGAAGCAATGAAAGAATGGAAGAATGATGGAGAAGTGTGGGCACTCTTTCAAAAGATACAACAAGATCCTAGCACATCTGATACATTTAGCTGGAAAAATGATTCGTTATAGTACAAGGATTGGTTATACCTATGTAAGAATTCGCAACTCAAACAAATGATTCTTAGGGAATTGCACACCTCTCCCTTAGGAGGGCACTCAGGATTTCTAAAAATCTACCACGGGGTTTTCCAACAAAATAAAGTTGAAACAATTAAGACCCCGGGACTATTAAAGCCTTTATCAATTCCATGGCAATGTTGGGAGGAGGTTTCAATGGATTTTATCACATGTTTACCCAAGTTCAAAGGAAAGAGTGTTATCAAGGTGGTAGTTGAAAGACTTACAAACTATGAACACTTTTATGCATTATCTCATCCATTTAAAGGAGGTACAGTTTCTACTGCATTTATGGAAACAATTCAAAAGCTACATGAAAACCCAAATATTATTGTAGGTGACAGAGATCCCATTTTCACTAGAAATTTTTGGACAAAATTATTTTCTTGTCTTGGTACTCAGTTAGCTTATAGCTCATCTTATCGTCCTCAATCTGATGGGCAAACTAAGATAGTAAACAAATGTTTGCAAGGATATATTCGTTGCTTTATATGTGATAAAGAAACACAATGGGTCAAATGGTTTCCTCTGGCTGAATGGTGGTATAACACTTCCTTCCATACTACAACTAAAATGACCCCATTTATGGCACTTTATGGATATCATCCACCATCCATCCCATCATATTTAAGAGAAAATTCTAAGGTTCAAGCTATAGAATATCACATAGAGCATCAGCAACAAGTTATTGAACTCTTAAAGGATAATCTCACCTTGGCGCAGAATAGAATGAAATAACAGACAAATCAACATCGTAACGAAAGAAATTTTGATGTAGGTGATTGGGTATTCCTACAGCTACAACCATATAAACAAATGTCCCTCAAGCAAGCTAAGAAGGATAATAATTATCACCAAAGTATTATGGTTCGTACAAGGTGTTGCAAAAGATAGGTACTATGGCATACAAATTGGAGCTTCCTGCAGCTTCCCAAGTGCACCCAATTTTCCATGTTTCATGCCTAAAGAAGGTTATAGGTGACAAGGTTTCAGTTCAAACAATATTGTCAGAACTTGATGAGGAAGGAAAAATCATATTGGAAACTGATGCAGTCAAAGAAACAAGAACTTGAAAGCTACGAAATCAATCAATTTCAGAGTATCTCATTAAGTGGAATAACTTACCCATTGAAGATTCCACATGGGAGGATGAGAATTTTATACAAAAGCATCCAGAACTCCTTAAGTGTTGAGGAAAACACTTTTTTTAAGGAGAGGGTCACATTACATCCCTATAATACTAGTTATTCCCCCATTACTATTGTCATTGTATCCCTTATTGTTATTATTGTGCCCCATAGAATCCCACTATTGTTATTTTTGTGCCTTTATATTATTATTGTTAGGTCAACTTGGTTATTGTGAACCCTTAGACTCCTATATATAGAAAGGAGGTTTTGGCATTTGTATCATCCAAGAATTGTTCATTTGTGTAATGCAAAGAAGGTTGCCCCCTCGAAGAGGTTGAATTCTAATCCGTTAATATATCTTTTCTATCTTTTTGTGAGTTGGTTTCATAACATTCTAGCATTCCGAAGAATCATAAGGGGGGGCTACACCAACAAAATATTATGCATGACATCTAGATTCTACTATATGTAATTTTATATCTTAATAACATTACAACTTGTTTAATTTGGAGAAAATATACACACACATTTGGAACAAAACTTGATTGGATGACCTACAATGGACGTTGGACTCACCTACAGGGATCTACATTCTGATTTAATTGGATCCAACTTTTCCATATTTTTTTAAGTGGCCTTAAATACAATAAGGTTGGGCAAACCTACAAGATCACTTGGTGAGCCCGCATGGCTCAAAAACATATTTGTTTTCCAAGGAAATATAGAACAGCAGTGAGATATTTACCTATGCTTTATTTGGAAATATAATCACTATGGACCTGCATGTCCATGTGGAGGAGATTGGGGGTTACTTATTCAAAATTTAAAAGAAATAAAAAGTTTCTTGGTTTTCATGGTCAACAGGTTTAATTAGTAAGATACCTTTTTTTTCCTCTTTCTCTTTTCACTTATCTCAAAAATTGAGTCTTCTAGGTTAACAAGGGTAGGAGACCTTCGTTTAGCTCTGCTATTAAATTTTACTTAGATTCATGATTCACAAGGTGAGAGACCTTCATTTAGCTCCCTCATTGCGTAACATTGTCTTGTGAATCTCGTGCATAATCTCTCTTGGAAACTTTTCCCACTCAATCCATATGCCCAAAATTTCATTAATAAGCTAAGGCATTGATCATTCATTCTCTATCACCTTATACCTTTTGCAAGTCATTGATGTTGTTTTTCTATGGTTCCACTCTCTACGGAATCTTATGGTTCAGAATTTTTGGGGACATATCCATTCAATCCAAACTCTAATCACCCTAAATAAGCCTAACAATACTATCTACCACCTAAACCCAAATTAATCAGATCCTTTGGTCTGTGAAGTGTGAAGTATATGCCTTGGAGAGCTCTTGACTTGGCTTGACTCGTACATTAGATTTCTATGATCTACAAGGGGAATTCTCCCTGATCCAAATGAAATCTGGCTAAAAGTGAGAGGAATTTAGGTCAGGTGACGATATCCCCTGCAATGTGTAGTGAATCTCACACTTGAGCTTTTGGACATTATCTTTAGAAGTGTGACATTTTGTTGTCATAGACACCAAGGAGTTGTTTAACTATGACCAAAACAATTTGAAGGAAAAAATGTGCAGAGCTATCAAAGTTAATAAGAACAAAAGAAAAAGGTTAATGAGATGTTTAGCAAGAGCATACAGCTTGAACAGAGAAAAAAAGACCCTAAGGAGAGCCAGGAAAGGAGGTTGAACAAAACCCCATCACATTTTAGAGCCAAGAAACCCAATTAAAACTAGAACTAGAGTTCGACATTGAGCAGTCATTCAAGTACTAGAATTATTTAAATTTTGGGCACAAAACACCTCCAAATAAGAGAGGTATGATTCATAATGGATTAGATCAAATAATAGTGAGAAAAGATTGTGTTGGATCAGCCATGTAGCCCTAACCATAACCACTTTAGGGCCTTTAATAGTAAAAGGCATAGAAAGAGAGGGAAAAGGAGTGATAGAGATTGTCATTAATCTGAACTTATACCATCTTAATCACAAATTAGTGAAGTTAATGAATACCATTATAATTCACGAATCATTAAACTAAATATTACAACCTTTACACCTATATATAATAGAGATTATATATAATCAAAATCTCTGAGATATGGCACCATGCAATCAAAATGGTTAAAAACCTACTCAGAATACATACTATATTCTGCCATCACAATCTAACAAGAAAGACAACTCTTACTAGATCTTAAGGCAAAAGGCACGATTGTTCTTTCAATGGAACCAATGCAAGTGTTTTGGGTTGAAGAGACCGTATCACGATTGCTATCTAATGGAAAGTTGTATGATGTGGGACTTACCATTCTATATGCCTCACAAACTTCATGTTTGTGTTCACCCTCTCAAACAATCAAGGTTTAGATAATGACAACCTTGAGCAAATCATATTTTCTTGAATTTCAATTACATAACAGGATAGTCAAATATAAGACAAGAGTTACTCATAATATCAAGGTTTAAATAATGTTAATTTTTAAAAAGACATTTATTCATGAATTTAAATTACACCAGTTTAGATCTCTATTAACTATAGATATACCAAGCCAAGAGAGGGATCAAATCTCTTTTTACTCTTAAAAAAGCTTGCATCTCAATAAATTTGATCCCTTTCAGCCTAAAATGGATCCAGAGTTAACATAACTCTAAACTATTTAATTCAATCTTATTTAAATTAAATAATTTACCCCTCATAATTTAAATCCTAAATTGAATTGATTAATTTAAATAAAATTACAAAAAAAAAAATTTGAACAAAGAATCTACTGCAAAAAAAACATGCATTCATTCATTCATAAATCTCTTGACAAAGCATTCATTCACTATAAATTCAAAACTTTTTACTAATCTAAAATATGTTAATATTTCCAAGCTTTTAAATGCTATAAAATAAGTTAAGAATTGTATTTTTTCTTGCTAAATAACATACCTTAATCAAGTAATAATTTGCATAGTAATACCGACATATTGTCTTTCGTCCTGATTTTTTGGCATATTTTGAGTTTCATTTTACTATCTTTGCTCTGACTTTTACTCAAATCAAGGGATGAAAGCTATATATATATACACCTTACGTCGTAAGGCGCATTGGAACTCATTGACAATGTTTTCTACCTTATAACCTATAATTGCACCCTTGACAATGTTTTCTACCTTATTTCCTATAATTGCACCCTAATGTCTAGAGCTACATATACTTTTATCATTCCATCCATTGCAGTTGGAAATAATGAAATCTGTAGAGACAGTTTAGTTTTTGTTTTCATGGCTTGTTTCTGCGTTAATGGTAGAAGGAAGGCCATGTTACACAACATAGTAAATCGGGGTAAACCTTTAACATTATCGCAGTATATAAGGTGAACCTCTGACAACATCCTACCTGATGAAAATTCACAATTTTCACTAGATTTACGCTCTTTGGATGCTCTCCTTGGTTGTGATCCTAAGCGTAGAGATGCATTATAACTATGAAGAAAGTGACATTTTTTTTCCAGGTGAGTAGCATGCTTTCTTAATTATTTTAGGTAGATGATGAGTTTTATCGTGTTCTTTTGTTCATAAGAATAAAACAGTACCTTTTTTTAGTAAAAAGAATGTTGTACATGAGTATAAATCCTGAACAAATTAGACTATTGTCCAACATCGTCACAAGAAAACTGTTGCTATAGCTGGCCAAAAAAAGCGCATTGTAGCTATATTTCAAACAATTTTGTTAAAGGCGGACATGCATATCAAAAAAATTCATATGTAGCTTAAAAACATAACAAAATCTTGAGCACAGAGACATTATAAGTACAAAAATCAATAGCAGAACAAGGCAAGAGCCCAGAAATACCACAGAAGCACCAATGGAGAAGCAGAAGGACTTAGAACATCTCAAAAGAACTTTGACTTCTAATGGCTCTCTCTGCAACCAGGTCAAAATGCATATGCCAAAATGCATTTCCCGCTCAAAATACGTATGCCAAAATGCATGTGCCCACTCCAATTACATATGCCAGACATAAAACTTTTAGAGGGAGCATTGTTCTTTAGAGTTTTGTTTTCAGTAGACATGTGGGAAGGATATCTCATAGAAGAGAGACTTTAAAACTTGAACCCTTTTCATCCAGTTGCAAAGAGAGGGGACCTCAAGTCATTTCTTTCTTGAATCCATCTAATCGTGATGAGAGTCCCCAATCACCGAAATCTTGTCAATGTTGTCCCTCATAACCACTTGTAAAGCACCCCATAAAACTAGCATTTTAGCCCTACAATTGTCCCGTATACCTCCAAACCATCTAAAATTGTAGATTGTAGCACGACTAATATTAAAAAAAACTCCACAATGCCCTTTCCCTCCAGCTCATGTCCCATCAAAATAGCACATCCCAAATGTTTTGGCTAAGTAGACAAAAGTAATAGAGCCAGGAGGTTCCTTGAGAACCAGGAACCTATATCGAGGAAGTGTAAAAAAATGCTAAGAGAGGAACGAGTTTGATCGTGTATATATATATATATATATATTATATATATTATTATATATATATATTATATATATATATATATATTATTATATATAGATATATATATATATATTATATATAATATATATGACTATCACGTTACTCTTCTAAAAAAACTGTAATATCATTTGCTTGATGTTTTTTTCATTCTTTGAAATTAAGGCTTGGATTCTATTAGAAGCAAAGGTTATGATGTCAATACAACCACTCTCAGTAGTGAGATTATATTATTCATGATTTTCCTATGGAGGCCTTGGATTATTGAAGCCCGTCATCTAAGTTTAAGTTTAGAAGATCTCAAAAGAACCATGACTTCTAATGGCTCTCTCCATAACCAGGTCAAAAGGCATATGCCAACTCAAAATGCATATGCTAGACATAACACTTTTAGAGAGAGCATTGGTTTTAGAGTTTTGTTTTATGTAGATAAGTTGGAAGGATATCTCATAAAAGAGAGACTTTAAAACTTAAACCCTCTACATCTTGTTGCAAAGAGAGGGGACCTCCAAGTCATTTTTTTTAATCCATTTCATCGTGGAGGGTCTCCAACCACCAAAATCTTGTCAATGCTAAGCCACATAACCACTTGTAACACACCCTATAAAGTCAACATTTCAACCCTACAATGGTTCCCTATACCTCCAAAACATCTAAAACTGTAGATTGTAGCAAGATTAATATGAAAAAAAAGTCCACAACGTCGTCTAGCTCATGCTCCATCGAAATAGCAAATCCAAAATGTGTTAACTAAATAGACAAAAGTAATAGAGCTAGGGGATTCCTTGAGAACTAGTGACGTATATCCCCCAACAGTGCAACAAACAAGATTGATTTATATATATATATATATATATATATATATATATATATATATATATCACGTTACTCTCTTAGAAATATTTAGTAAATTTAATTTTCGTGGAGGGGTAGAGGTCTTTGACTTTCACAAATCTAGCTTCACCCACTGCGGAGCTGTTTTCGCACAGCTACCTTCACGCACGACGAATCTATTTCACAAACTTGGAAGTTATTTCACAAACATGGATTTCGAGCACCGCAGAGCTATTTGAGAGACTTATGAATAATATTTACTCACTGCAAAAAATACAAAGTAATAATATTTACTCACTGCAAAAATGACAAAGTATGTTTGGAGAAACACAATAAAAACTTAATATTATATTGTAAAACATAAAAATACATTCACATGAGGTTGCAGCTAATTCACTAAGTAAAAACTAAAATTTCACGGAGAATAACACACAATAAAATAGGCTGCAGCTCATTCACTAAGTAAAAACTAAAATTTCACGGACAATAACACAGTAAAATATTGTAGCTGTTCTTTTTATACGCCCACCAAAATTTGCTCCACCATATTCTCGCTAGAGACTTGGGCTCTTTTTCTTTCAACCTCTAACTCTCTAACACATTACAAAATGAATTTTACATTCATATATAACTCAAGATACAATTTTACGTTTAATTCTCTAACCCATTACAAAATGAATTTTACATTCATATATAACTCAACATACAATTTTACATTTAGTTCATGACAGAGCTAAATTAATATGATGTTGTTGTTTCAAAATGGTTCACGCTTGGCTTCATCCTTCCATCTTCAAACAAAGATGCAACCTGCAAAAAATACATGTGACAAGTATCGTTGCTATCAGGCTATTTATTATAGTGGTTGGGATTATTATTTCCAACACTCCCCTTTAATCACAATTGCCACCATTTACAATTCCCAATTATTTTATGAGATAAACAAAAACTTTCACATGCCAATGGCTTTGTGAAGATGTCAACAAATTGTCCCTGTGACCTGCAATGCTGCAACACAATTTCATCATTGTTAATCAACTCTCTAATAAAATGATATTTAACATCAATATGCTTGGTCCTCTTGTGGAAAGCAGAATTCTTTGACAATGCAATTGCTGAGGTGTTGTCATAGAGAATAGTTGTCGTACCCTCTTGGTCATGACGAAGATCCCTCAACATCCTTCTCATCCAAATTTCCCGACACATTGTTGTTGTTGCTGTGACATATTCAGCTTATGCTATTGACAGTGAAACTATTAGCTGCTTCTTGGAGGCCCATGAAATGGCTCCGGAACCCAAATGAAAAACATATCCTGATGTGCTCTTTCTCTCATCAACACTGCCTGCACAATCACTGTCAGTGTAACCAACCAACCTAAAATCACTTGTTGTGTACAAAACGCCATACTGTTTTGTCCCATTAACATACCTCAGTATCCTTTTCGCTGCTTGCCAATGTGTCTCCTTGGGTGTCTCCATGAACCTTGACACCAAACTTATTGCATACATTATATCCAGCCTAGTGGCAGTCAAATACATCAAGCTATCTCAAATACTTCAACCCTATGACAATTGGAGTTGGTGCGGACTTGTTGTTCTACATTTTAAACCTCTCCAAAATTTCTGCCACATTCTTTGATTGAGAGATAAAAATGCCATTTTATATTTTCTTCACTTCTATGCCCAAAAAATATCTTAACAATCCCAAGTCAGTCATTTCAAATTCACTCTTCATGATTTGTTTGAAATTAGCGATGAGGAAATCATCACTGCTTGTAAAAATCAAATCATCTACATATAAGATGACAATGAGAATCTTATCTTCGCTCTCTTTGATGTAGAGAGTAACCTCACCGTCACATTTGTCAAAACCATTGTCCAACAAGTAAGCATCTACCCTGTTATACCATGCGCGCGGTGCTTGCTTCAACCCATAAAGAGGTTTCCTCAACCGATATACTTTGTCTTCCTCGCCTTCAATCTTGTAACCAGGTAGTTGAGCGACATACACTTCCTCTTTCAGGACTCCATTTAAGAGCACTGATTTTAGGTCCATTTGATACACTCTCCATTTGTGTTGCACGACAATCACCACAACTGTGTGCACTGTCTCCATTCATGCGACTGACGTGAACGTCTCCGCGTAATCTCTTCCATGTTGCTCCTTGTATCCTTTGACAACTAGCCTTTCTTTGTGCCTTTCAATCTTTCCCTCAATGTTTCTTTTGGTCTTATAGAATCACTTCACTCCAATGACATGTTTTCCTTTCGGAAGGCTCACCAACTCCCATGTTTCATTCCTTTCTATTGCTTCTATTTCTTCCTCCATTGTCGTAACCCACCTTTCTTCTTTGACCGCATCTTCAAAGTGGATTGGGTCATTTACATGACAAAATAATGCAAATAAGGAATTCAAACCTGCACTACTATCAACTTTATCTTGCTCATAAATTTCATTTAAATTTCAGAATTTTTTTATTCTTATGCTTGTTGAAGATGGGCTTGACATGTCACTTGGTGTTGCAGTTCGCAGTGTGCTTGCAGAAGCACATGCTTGGCTGCGTGAAATTGTCCTATTATCTTTTGATGGTGTTGCTTGCTGCCTACTTTGTTGTGCTTGAATAGGAGTAGAGGGAGTAAGTGTTCAGGAATTACTTGCTGTTGTTAGTTCCTCTATGTCCTCATGTGATATACATGCTTTGACATTGATTGTCTTCTCTAAACTTCCATCCCATGCTTCCTCTTCTCTGAGCTACATATCTTTGTTGATTATGACCTTCTTGATTGATGGATTGTAGAGCTTGTATGCCTTGGATTCATCATTGTATCCAACAAATATACATTTCTCCCCCTTGTTGTCCAACTTCTTCTTTAACTCATCCGGGACATTTGCATACGCCACACATCCAACAACTCTCATGTGAGTGACATTTTGTTTTCTACCACTCCATGCCTCTTCAGGAACAATGTTCTGGACACTTTTGGTTGGACATCTATTTAAGATAAATGTTGCACAAGCGACAGCTTCAGCCCAATAGTCATTTGGAAAATTCTTTCCCTTCAATATACTCCTTGCCATCTCCATAATGGTCATATTCTTCCTTTCTGCCACACCATTTTGCTGCTGTGTATATCTTGCTGTAAATTGCATGTGAATTCCATGCTCCCTGCAAAATCGAAGGAAGTCATTTGAGATGTATTCTCCACCTCTATCAGTCCTAAGGATTTTGATGTAGTGTCCACTTTGTTTTTAAACAAAAGCCTTATATTTGCTAAAGCATTCAAATACTTCACTTTTTGTTTTAGGAGAAAGACCCATGTCTTCCTTGTGTAGTCATCTATGAAGGTCAATACATAGTGGCTGCCACCAATTGATGGTGTGTGCATTGGTCCACATAGATATGAGTGGACAACTTCCAAAGGTTCCTTTTCCCTCACTGACTTTCCTTCTAGAAATGTCTCTCTATATTTATTACCCAAGATACATCCTTCAGATATGTTGTTTGGTTTTTCTATGAGTGGTAAACCCTTCACCATGTCTTTCTTATGCAACAAATTCAAACGTCCAAAGTTGAGATGTCCAAATCTCAAGTGCCATAACTAGTTTTCATCTTTTACCTCTACTTGAAAGTTTACTTGTGTGATAACTGCTTCTTTTCTTCCATCTTCTTGTGAGTTCATAAATATTTGTGCTTGTGCACCTTCTTTCTGAAAATCTGATATTATTTTTAGGGGAAACATTCTATTGTTTGTCATCTGAAGCTTTGCAATCAACTGTCTACTTGGAGGCGTATCCAAAATTGTGCACACATCATTTTTGAAGAAGACATTGTAGCCTTTCTACATGAGTTGTCCAACGCTCATGAGATTATGTTTCAGAACGGGGACAAACTAAACATATGAGATGTATTTCTTCTCGCCCTTCTTTGTTAGGATATTAACACTTCATTTTCTCATGACAGAGACTTTGCTATCAGTCCTTAATGTCAGTTCAAATTTCACACTTTCATCTAGATCAAAAAACATTTCTATGTTTTCTGTCATGTGGTTGCTACACCCTGAGTCTAGATACCATATATCACTTTCTTTTTCTTGTGCTACATTACAAGCTAAACACATGCTATCATGGTTATGATTTTCCTTGTGAAATTTACACTTGGTTTGTTACTAATGTCATATTGCTTCTTTCTACATTCATTTTCATAATGACATTGAACTTGAGATTTATCATACCTGTGACCTCATGCTTGATTTTCACTGGGGCCTTGACTTGGATTTTGATTGTTGCCTCTTCCATTTGTGCTTGAAGGGCTACTTCATCCACCTCTGTGTGGGCTTCTTCCTCTTCCTCTAGCATATGATCTTCCTCTGCCTCAACCTTGACTAAATGATACTTGTGTCTTGAAGGCATGCTCCAATTAGGAGCTTTCTTCTCTATTCAATCTATGTTCATGAGAAACCAGTGATGCATTAAGCTCATCCACTGAGAACTATGGGAGATCCTTTATCTTTTCTATGGCCACAACAATGGCGTTAAACCTTGCTGGCAAACTTCTCAAAACGTTTTCAACTATTCTGTGTCTCACCATAAGACCTAATTTGAGTAACCAACCCACTTACATGTGTAAAAAATGAGTCTATATTCTTAGACTCTTTCATACAAAGTGTTTCAAAATCTCTCCTCAACATTTCCATCTTTTTTGTCTTGACTTTTGCCATGCCTTTGTAGGTTATCTAGAGGGTGTCCCATGCTTGGACTTCATTGTTGTTGCAACCCTTAGGAAAATACTTTCATGAACTGTTTCTAAAATATAAAACAGGGCTTTTGAATCCTTCTTCATGTTGTCCCTTAACAAATCATTTTCTTGTTGAGATAAGGCATTGTATGATGAGGCATTATATGACGCTGCATCTACTAGTTCTTGAAAACCATTCTCCATCAAATCTCAAATGTCTTGAGAAGAAAACAAGGCATTCATTGTAATAGCCCAATAATCATAATTTTTGCCATTAAACTGAGGTATTTGAGGATTAGTCAAGCTTGTCCTTCATGTTTCCATTTCTAAGGGAAAAAAAACCTTTCTCCCTACTCGTAAATATGCGAAAGACAATCTTCCCTCAAAACAATTTTCATTGTTAGTAAAAACACTTGTCCGCTCTGATACCATGTTAGAAATATTTAGTAAATTTAATTTTCGGAAAGGGGGAGATCTTTGACTTCGCCAAAGCTGAGCTGATTTTCATGAAGCTATTTCACATACTTGGATTTCGCACACTGCAGAGCTATTTCAGAGACTTATAAATAATATTTACTCGCGGCAAAAATGACAAAGTAGGTTTCGAGCAACACAATAAAAGCTTAGTATTATATTCTAAAACGGGAAAATACATTCACATGAGGTTGCGGCTCATTTACTAAGTAAAAACTAAAATTTCACACGAATAACAGAGTAAAATACTGTAACTATTGTTTTTACGTGCCCACCAAAAATTGCTCCACCATTTTCTCCCTAGAGACTTGGGCTCTCTTTCTCTCTAACCCATTACAAAATGATGTTTACATTCATATATAACTCAACATACAATTTTACATTTAATTCATGACAGAGTGAAATTAATGTGATGTTGTTGTTGAGTGTGATCATGATTGTGTTTCTCGAGTGTGGGCAATATTTGTTGAATAAATGCTTGCCTACATCTATTTACCAAAGTACATTGAGTACTTTAAATTCTTTGTTGCGTTTTAGCATGGTTCACGCATGGTTTCCATCCTTCCATCTTCAAACAGAGACCCAACCAACCTTCAAAAAATATGTTTGAAAAGAATGGTTTTTGTCACATACTTCTGACAAGTATCGCTGCCGTCAGGTTGTTTATTTCGATGGTTGGGATCATTATTTCCAACATACTCCTCTTAAACACTGTAATGTCATTTGTTTGATGTTTTTTGCATTCTTTGAAATTAGGGTTTGGATTCTATTAGAAGCCAGGGTTATGGTGTCAATAGAGCCACCCTCAACAGTGAGATTATATTATTCATTATTTTCCTATGGGGGCCCTAGATTTTCATCTAAGTTAAGACGTACCCTTGTCACTCTTAGATTTTTGTGGACACTCAAAACCTATATTCCATTGAAACTACATGTGCTCCCCAAGCAAGCCAGAAAAGAAGTCTGATCTTGAACATGTAATCGAAGAAACCACGTAACTAATTTCCATAAACAACAATTTTTTCATAGACACCTATCTGAAAAATACTACTTTTTAAAATATGAAATTTACATACTACTTTTTGAAATACAAAATTTATATACAGTGGTGCTTTCCTACACCTAAAACAAAAACGTATGCCATCTCATAGTTTTGATTCTATTGTCTCCACAGTCAAAACTCCACACCTGACGATGACATTCATCTGGCCTGGCAAACAAAGCAAGCAGGATTGAAAGACTCAAGCTCCTGAAGATTGATTGTTCATGACTGAGCAATCTTTTTGTCAAACTATCCGTTTATATGGATGGAATATTAGTTAGCCTACTTTTAAAAAAGGTTGAATTTTTTTTTCAATTTTTTTTACACTAATGTAATGTAGACATGTCTTTCCCTTCTGTCTCTCCCTCCCACAAAAAGTTGGGTAACACTATACAATTACAAACATTTCTGTTCATATTGTAATTGATCTAAGTGCAACAGTTATTATTTATCTGCAACCAATGTTAAACTCAACAATGCAAACTATGAAACTTAATTTTCATAAATATCATCATAAAAAACAATTATAGTGAAAAATAACATGGTATTGAAGTCACAAGATAATGGAACCATCAAATCCATAACCCTTCACAAATTAACTGAATCGAGTAATATTTTCAAAAAAATCATTGATACATATTAACAAAAACCACATTATGTGAAATCTTGAAAATGCGCGACAAGAAGCTCTAAATATTAACAAAAACCACATTATGTGCAATCTTGAAAATGCTCCACAATAAGTTCTAAATACAACCTAGAATAATAATTAGCATATAATGTAAATAACAATTGCGTCAACATAAACCACCTTTAACACTTATCAGCAAGAAATTACAATGAAAAAGATGTCAAACAACTAAACCAACATTTATTCTTACAATATAGGTTGACATTCCACTGAAAATTAATATTTCATAAATACTCAACATCATAATAATAAATATCAAAACTATTCTAACAGCAAGCAAAACCATTCCAATACACTCTAACTTGTCTTCAACATGCACCTCAAACACACCACAAAAAAAACTAACTCCAAATAACATAAGGGTTATAAACTTGAAAGACAACCAAACAAATTCAATGTTATCACCTTAGAGGCAATTTACAACTACAACCCTAATCCTTACAACCATCTTTCTAAATTTACAAGTTAATTGGCACCACTACATTCACAAACTAGCGATCCATAAGACTAATGTATAATAAAATTAGGAAAACTCTCAAGTCTCAATCCAGCCAAATTAGATGGACTACCAATTCTAGTATACCCTTTTATGGTTATGATTACTCTACCTTCACATCGGGCCTTGGTTCAAATGCAAAGAGACTCGCACCGTCACTCTCTGATTGGAAAATCATAATAGAAAATCTCATTTCTTGAAACTCTGGAGAAAACCACGTAATCCCCTACTCCTACGGAGTTAAGATAGCATAGCCAATTTGTGATCATATTACTACTCAGCTTCTTGCAAACTGATGAAGGCATCTTTGCAATCTCCTTCGAGCTTGAAGAGGGAGAGGAAGTGGGGGAAGGAACCATATTCTCCTGTAATTCCCAAATAAGAAACTGCTTCTGGAGCTCATCCGTGAACCCATTGTCAAATTTATCTTCATCCTCGAACTCATATTCAGCTTCATCTTCATGCTGGCATATTTTGAGTTTCATTTTACTATCTTTGCTCAGACTTTTATTCAATTCAAGGGATGAAAGCTATATATATACACCTTACACGGTAAGGCGCACTGGAACTCACACAATGTTTTCTACCTTATATCCTATAATCGCACCCTTGACAATGTTTTCTACCTTCTTTACTATAATTTCACCCTAATGTCTAGCACTACATATATTTTTATGGTTGCATTCATTGCAGTTGGAAATAATGAAATCTGTAGAGCCAGTGCACGTTTTTGTTTCCATGGCCTGTTTCTATGTTAATGGTAGAAGGAAGGCCATGTTGTTGAAAATGTAATTTCAACGCAGCATTTAATACGCCCAAAACCACTAAAGTAAAACCACAAATTCGCAGTAAGTTTCTCGGGACCGTTCTTGCGTGAAGTGGTTTTCGTACATAGGCGACCCGAGAAAATTTAGAGTGGCGTGACATCACCCTCTGATAGTTTCGGAAGGTAAAGTTCGGTTAAAAATGCTCACCCGATATCTCCTCCTTCGTCCGATCTACTCCATCGCTTTTCTCGGAAGGTAAAGTTCGGTTAAAAATGCTCACCCGATATCTCCTCCTTCGTCCGATCTACTCCATCGCTCTCCACCATTGATTGTTCAAAGCAATAAATGTTATGTGGGGTAAAGTTCGGTTAAAAAGGCCTTCCGATATTCACCTTAGCCGTTCGATTCCAGGAGGGCAAATCTAACGGTTGACGGGCATCACAAACCTGCATCAAATAAATATTGGGTGGAGTAAAATAAAATTTTGGTTGACAGCGGGTTTTAATATTAATGCATTTAATAAATTTGTCATAGTTGTAGGTAAAAAGATTTTGATTTTAATGTTACGGAGGTATGGCGAATTTATAATAGGTATGGTGAATTTATAATAGGTATGGGCAATGTCATATAGTTTTTAATTTTATTGTTTTTAATTATTCACGGGTGTAAGTCTTGTTTCACTGAACAAGTAAAACATATTGTAAGTTTTTTTTGGTGAACTGTATTATGTAATGAAACGCACACCAGTGCGAGTAAGAAAACCAGGGGAAGTATGTATCAGTGAAAAAAAACCATGAAGTCTTTCACACAATAGTGAAAAGAGTAATGTAAGTTTTTGGTGAATGCGTAATTTCCACACAGCAGTGTGTTGATTTTTATTTCTACAGTGGTAAATGTAAAAGTCTGTTTTTACAGCAGTAAAGGTAAATGAGATTTTTACACACAGCAGTGTAAAATGTTAGGAGGAGACAGAGTAAATTTTTGTTGGTGAATTTCTTTTGGTGAAACCCTCTGAGTGAAAGAGGATGAATATGTATCAGTGATTTTGTTTTAATGAATAGAAATCTTTTTATGGTGGTGCAATACTCTGTTCTCAGTAATTTTTTTTAAAAGCTTCCTTGTGCACAAAAGATCCTGGAGTAAAGGAAACACAGCATTGCCTCTGTGTGGTTAAATTGTTTGTTTTTGGGATTTTACCAGAAAAATCCCCAATAGTGGTATCAGAGCAGGCTTAAGCTCTTTGAAGGTGAAAAACAAGCTGAAGGGAGGAGTCTTTTGTTGCGGCAGTAGATCTTCTCTAGTAGAGTGAAGGCTCAGTCAAGAAAATACTCAGGTATTTCACAAAGTTTTTTATGTGTCGCTGAAGAAGCAGTTAGTTGTTTTAAAATACACAGTCAAAAAATTAAAGCATAACTAAGGATGCAAGGAATTGCCAGCACAAGCACTGGTATGGGTATGTTTAACACCCAGCTCCCACAGTTTAATGGGAAGAACTATGACTATTGGGAAATAACCATGAGAGCCCTGTTTGCCTATCAAGATTTATGGGAATTAGTTCAAGATGGTTTTGAAGAACCAACAAATGAAAATGAATTTAATAGATTAACTCCAGCGGAGAAGGATTTGCTGAAGAGAAATAGGAAGAAGGACTCAAAAGCCCTTGTATTTTTGTATCAAACAGTGGACCAGAGTGTGTTTCTAAGGATAGCAGTAGCTAAGACATCCAAAGAAGCATGGAAAACGCTCAAGACAGCCTATCAAGGGATGGAGAAAGTGAAGACAGCAAAACTATAGTTGCTGAGGAGAGATTTTGAGAATCTGTGCATGAAGGAGTTAGACAACATTGACTCATTCTTCACACATGTAATTGGTCTGATTACACAGATGAGGACTCATAGAAAAACCATTGAAGAAAGGAGGATTGTGGAGAAAATATTGAGGGTCTTACCCTCAAAGTTTGATGCTATTGTCACCACCATTGAAGAGACAAAGGATCTCTCAAACTTTTCAGTTGATGAGCTACATGCATCACTGATAACACATGAGCGGAGATTGAGTAGGAATGAAAACTCATCTCTAG
>APFE031680411.1:2639-29238 GCA_000404065.3 Pinus taeda | reverse complement strand
GGGTGAGGCAACTTGAGAGGACACCTGATGTGGATGCCATCTCATTGGATGGGATTAACACCACTGCTGCATGGAGGGTTGAGGCCGAGAGGCCTCTCATGGAGTTTGCTGATGATTGGATAGTGCAGGATGTAGTGGAGGAGGAGCAGGAGGAGGAGGAGGAGGAACAGGAGGAGGAGGTGACACCGCCTGCCCGGGCTACCATTGCCACCAGTAGAGGACGTGGTCTACCTCCTATAGCTCCTACTTCTAGTTCTTCAGCTTCTAGAGCACATCAGACTCCACTGCCATCTCCACCAGCACCGGCACCAGCATCTACATCTAGAGGGAAAGGGAAAGCTGTGGCATTTTCTCACAAGAGGGGCAGAGGAAATCAATAGGATAAGACTTTCATTTTATTGTATATGACATTATGACATGATGAGATACATTATCATATTTTTTATTGATATTTTGAGGCTGAGTTGGGACTCAGGACTTAGGACTTACTATTCAGGACATGATTCAATGTTATGTGTGATTTTAGCGCTAGAAATGATATTAAACATCTTATATATTAGTTTTTTTTATCATATTTATGTCTCAATGTATTTATTTTATGTTGTAGATGGTTTAGATATTAAAAAAATTGAAAAAAAAAGAATATTTTTGTACCAAACAATTTTTTCCCGATAATTCCGATTTTTTTCGATTTTTTCCCCGCGTCGATTTAATCCCGATAACGATTAATGCAACATTGCTTAGGAGAATTCTAAGAGCTTGGGTTGGAGTATACGACTTGTCAAAGAGATTCCTAGCTCCTAAAATCCTTGTGGAAACTTGGATTCCAAGTGGTCTTAGTGAAATTGGCTTCAATAAGTTGTGGGACAACATGGGACCAAGTGGGCCCAAAATTAGGTCAAGGGGATGGAATTGATTAACCAAGGGTGAGCTTGACCTAATTAAAGGGAGGAAAGGGATTAAAGGAACAATTTTGTTTAATTTTGATGCAATGATCCCTATGAGGTAACTAGTCTTGGGAGACTAAGGGAAAAATTCGGTTTCAAGGCTAGGACTCAAGATATCTCAAGATCCAACCATCAGAATGACTTCAAAATTGGAGGGCACCTAGGAGACTCACCTATGCAGTAGAGACCAAGAGATCGAATTTTTATGATGGGTTGTTTGCAAGAAATTTGATGCTCTAAGAGACCCAACGGGGCTAGACCTAGAAAAGAGGAAGGTGAAGGGAAAATATGAACTTTAAAGTGATCACCAGAGGATGACCAATGCTTTGTCCTTTGGGAGGGATGTGGTCATAGAAGATTTAGGGTTCAGATTGATTTCCACTTGTTAAGGAGGCCTAAAAAGCAACTTCGTTATGCTTTAGGGCTTAATGGAAGCAACTTCAAGGTCATTTATACTTCGTTTAGCAATTTTTGGTGACTTATCAAGATAAATTTAACAACATTGTCTCTAGGAACATTCATTCATTCAAACACGGCCCATACATGACAACACTATTTAGAGATGTAATTTCCACAATTTCGTTCCAAGAAAAGCAACAAAATAACCCTACAATAGTGAAAATCCCAACATCATCAATGTAGCAAGATAGATAACAAGAATAGCATTAAAACATTACTTTCATGTAAGAAGAATATATCCAATCACCAAGATATGCCAATCATGGAAGCCCCAAGACAAAGAAGACTATCCAAACATCGAAATTCATCCATTCATCCCAAAAATATTATCCTCAAAAGATAGCGAAAATCTCACAAGTCGATATGATCCAATCTAAGTGATGATGATCCAAATGATTCATCACATTTGTATTTATACACTTTCTAATGAATTCGATTTAGCTATTTAGGCCTAATTTAGCCCCTAAAATAAAATAATGTGCATAATAACAATAACTTTTGGTGACAAGCCCACCAAATAGCTCAATAATACATGAATAAGCCTCTCAAGAGGGTCAAATGATCAACAAAGTGAGTCGTTGGGTCTTTGAGGAGGCATAATGAAGTCCAAAGGGTACCATGATGCAGAAATGGACTCTCGACATAATGGAGAAGGGGTTGGCCCCTTGTTTTCCAAGCAAAAACATGTGGTGCTCTCAAGTGGGTTTGGGGGCACAAGGTCATCCTCATGGGTCTCAAAATGGATCGGAAGTGCTTGTAGACCAACTGTAAGGGTTGGAATGATGACATAGGACCACCCTCTGCCGCGTGGGATAATCCTTTGGATCCTGGAACATCTGCCAAGTGTATGGTACATCAGTGGAGCTGACTGGGCACGATGAACCAAGTGCATCATCCTTATCCAAAAGGTGGAATAGGATCAATCAATGAACGTTGTTGGGGATCGATGAAGTAATCTTGGCTATGGTGGAGGCCCATGACTCTCAACGCTCACCCTACAAGTGCCAATGTGGCCCTTTGGAGGGCTAGGACCCTGTATAGGGAAACCAAGCCCCAAATGTGAATCCAATTGCAATCCTGCATAAGATCCAATGCGTCCCCTTGCCCTCCAATACAACAAGTCATCAAAACAATAAAGTAAAATAGCTTACAAGTCATGGAATCAATGGGGCACTTCATGGTGGCATGCCCTTCCATAGTGCGCTTTGGTATGTATAAGTGTCTCCAAGCTCAATAGGGGGTTAGCCAAGGACCCTATTATGTGGTTTCAACCTCTAGAGGGGGTGACATGTCCATGGTACATCCCTCAAATGGTAGGTGGCGAATGATATAATAATAAATCAAAGTGGGGATGAGGGGAAATCATCTAGACCATAGGCCATGGTTCATGGGTAGCTATAATAAGGGAAGCCCACACTTGGGTATGTGAGTGTAGAAGGGAGAAAATTGTGGTTCCACCCTTCTTCATATGCCTTTTGCTTTTTATTGATATTTCTTCATAACTGCTCAGGGCTCCAGGGGATGAGAGCATGATGTGTAATATGTAGCAATGAATACCCCCTTGAGGTGGGGTGGTTCATTGCCCACCAAGGGTTGGGAAGATCAGGGGTTCCTTAATGATGGAGGGGGCTCATATAGGGCCCATAGGAACCAGGGTGATGGCCATGGGTAAGGGGTAGAGCTCATGTTAGGCTTTTGCTCACGTGTTAAATTTGTGTCCCGACCATCTTTTGCATTTTGTGGTACGTTTCCTGTTGAGAGTGGCCAAATTATGTTTTTTCTTTTCTTTTTAGCTGCATCAACCTATGGGGCATCGTTCCAAGGCCGACACAAGGTGTGGACAAGGGGAGGGGGAGGCTAACCCTATGTGGACTTAGATGGGAAAATAGTTTAATGGGGCTAAAATGAGTGGAAGGGGAGTGATGTAGGTGGCATCGGGAAATGAGACCACACAACCAAAATCAGGGTTTTCCATGTAGTGCCAACCGAAAGGCCAAATGGTCAATAAACGGGATCCCACAGGACTAGGATACAAAGGTAACCACGAAATCAGGCACTGGAGACAATAATATAAGTCTAACCCACTCTTTCTGCCGAATCCCCCCACCAATCCATGCCCAAAGGTGCCCATGACAAGTAAGGAAACTTACTCAACTATACTAATGAAAAGCCATACCTTTGGGGTTGGGAGGCCCTCCTTCAAACATACATTAATGACAAGTAAGGAAAATTACTCAATTTTACCAATGAAAAGCCATACATTTGGGGTCGAGAGGCCTTCCTTCAAACATACATTCATGACGAGTGGTCGAGGGAGCACATGGATGGCTCAGGTGGCGGAGACATTGGCACATTGAGCTATTTGGTGGGCTCCAAGGGGCTACTGGCTACTAGCCAAGGACCATCTAGGAGAAAATTTTTCTCCTATATACACTACCCACAGGTGGTGGGTAACAAGGATCATCGAGATCATAAAGGTATGCATGTATTTGGTAATTTTTAATAGATAGAGTCATGTCATCACTTAGTTGCAGATGGTATGGTTGGAATACTCTATCTCATGAGATGATTGAAGGAGAAGGAACTCTTCCTTACGAATGACACATAAAGGCATAAATCAATATGCCTTGAGCTCTTCTACATCATAAACATGATAGAATCAACATGAGGTGCTGGACAACAATTGCCTCTATGCAAGAAGAGCTATATATATAGAAGATCCCGAGGTATCAGTAAATGAAGAAGGTGAAAGAAGTGTTTGTAAAGATGTGTCAACAACTACTTAATCAACATTTGATATTAAAATGATTGGCTATGGCATCTCCGTAAAGAAGTTATGAAGAACTCCTATGGAATATAAGGAGGTGGGTCATAAGGTTTCTAGTAAGAAAGGAACTATGTGAGGAAGTTATGACGACCCTGATGAGTACAATAAAGAACTATAACCTCATTAATGGAAGCCTTGGAGATGGATTCGTAAAAAAGAGATGTTGATGTTGCAAAAGCAAATGTCATGATGAAGGACCATCATGAAGAGGTAATTCTATTTTTGATGTTCACTTTTGTTTTTGAAAGCATCTGGTTGGATTGGAACAGGGCTACTGGCAGAAGGTTGTAGAAATTCACCTACAACTAGTACACATAAATTTGGATGGATGGTCCTAGGAAGAACATGACTTGGAAGAGGTAGCAATATTATGAAGGATAGCCAGATGATGACGAAGAAGGCCACTTCCCGATGAAAAGAAGATGGCATGACTAGCATTACTTGGTTCAACACTATGAAGAGGAAAGGGAAAGTGATTTAGAAGATGGCTGAAGCCTTATGAAGAAGTTGGCTCCACGATGAAGAAGTTGATGTTCATCCATGACGTGATGATGCAGAAAGAAGGAGCCCTACAAGTAGCTGATAATACCATGATCTCCACCAAAGAGCAGATAATTGTTGTTGGAAACAAGTCCCTAGTTAAGAGGGAGCTTAAGTATATTCCTTTTATAAGAATGAGTAGATCCTCCCTCGTTGAGAGGGAGAGATAGACACATCATTCTTGTCTTCACATTATGAAGAAAGAATGGAGGATTGGGTAAGCATCTAAGACCAATACCAATACTCTTTGAGGATGAGGTAGGGCATCCAAGAGGCAAGAGTAGTCGAAGAGGAAATTCCTTGAGGATGTGTAAATCCAAGACAAGAATGGTTCTAAAAGGACATACCTTGTGAACATCTGGATGGGGTATGTGCCTTGAGAGGCAATGATGAAGGTGTCTATAAATCATTGTCTCCCCAACATTGTGCTCTAATCTGATGGAGAGATAGAGTTGTTAGTGAAGGTCTCGCTGTATGATAACGCTGGTTGATATGATGAGTTGCACTGATATAAGTTGAATAGATAACTTATGAGATGGCTTACCAATCGACTCTTCTTATGAGAATTTTTGAGTATGAGAATGTCCATGTACCATCTATATATTATGTATACCTCCCTAGTTAAGAGGGAGTGTTGAAATATGTAACTAGGTTTGGTCTTCATAATATTCTATGTACTGTTGATTTAATGTATTTGATGTAAAAGAGAAAGAAAATTATTATTGTCATTTTGTAAAGCACGGGGTTGCATGCTCAAAGTCAATTTATTTGTAGGTCAAGCACCCATTGTGTGCTCCTAAGGTTTTGTCATAGAGTCTAGGAGTCAAAAGAGTCATTGTTATATGTAATAGACCCTATTGGGCATTTTGTATCAAGTCCAAAGAATTCATTTGAGTCAATATTGTGTCAAAAGTCCCTCCAAGACCAAGTCATCCTGCAAGAGAACAAATCAGCCTACAGAGAAGATGCCAGCCTCATTAAGGACTATTCGAGCCTCATAGAAAGGATATATATAAGAAGCATTCGACCTCACTTGGAGAGTCAATCAATGAAGTTCATTGAAGCATACACAAGGTAAAAAGGACTAGCGAAGAAGAGGAGAACTAAAGGAAGAAAGATCGAAGTTTTGAAGACTGTTTTTGGGCTACATCCTCTCACACGTGCGAAGGAATTAGGGCATCATTTGTTGCAACAAACTCTGAATTACAGTTATTTAAAGAAGTCGAGGTTTGGTGTCAAAGAGATCAAGCTTAAAAGATAAATTTGTAAGGAGAAAGGAGTACCCTAAGCGAAGGACGAAAAAGGCCACTTTTGCCATCTTTTCATCCACACATGTGAACTAGGGTTTCTGCAGTAAGGCCGAAAAATTGAAAATTGTAGTAAAAAAGTTGAAGGTTCGAACTTGAGATCGGAAGTGAAGTTGTAGCATTTTGAAGCAGTTTGACTTGGGTTGACTTTGTGAAAAATAAGCTCATCTAAGAGAAGGTTGACTTGGTCTTGGAGGGGTATTTGTGTTGCGTCTAAAGGTATTGGAATTCGTCATTTGAAGATTCTATAAGAAGAGAAGAATTCTTGTGGGTTTTCCTCTCTAGGAGAGGTTTTGGCTCTGGCTAGCAAACCTATATCTTGTGTCCATTCGTGTTATTGACTTCATAGTTTGGTAGTTGTTTGATGAAAAGAACACTATAATAAAAAAAAGAAGAAGAAGCTAATTATAAATACTACAAGTTGAAGTAAAGAACATCACAAGCAATTATCGAAGTGAAGAGAAATCACCCTAATCTAGTTGCCTTTGATTTCTCAACAGTTGGGACGTGCATGGGTTCTTTAATGATGCTGGGGCACTCATGGGGCCCTAGGAACTAGGCGATGGCCATAATGATATGGGGTAGAGCTCATGTTTGGCTTTTGCCCATGCACTATTTTAATGTCCCAACCATCTTTTGCATTTTATAATATTATTTTCTTTTGTTTCTTGCTTGTGGCCATGATATGCTTTTAACGTTCTTTTAGCTGCATCAACCTCTGGGGCAACATTTTCAGGCCTGACCCAAACATGTGGAGTCTAGACAAGGGGAGGGGGTGTACCAGTGCCTTGTGGACCTAGTGGTCTTGTGGACCCAGATAGGGAAGATGATGGAATAGTGCTTGTAATGTGCGGAGGGGAGTGAAAAATGTGAAATTATAAAACAAGATTGCGTAACCAATATCAGGATTTTCCAAGTAGTGCCCTTCCTAGAGCTATAAGCCAATAGGGGAGATCCCATGGGACTAAGATTAAGGATTAACCCCCAATTTAAGGTGAGGGAACAAAACTACAGTCAAAACCACTCCTTCCAAGTCACCCAATAATCCATGCCCAAAGTGCCTAAAGAAAAACAAGCATAATCACTCGATTGCACACTGAAAAACATACCTTTAGGATTAGACTTCCCACCTTCAAACAAATGCTCTCGGCAAATGGGTGAGGGGACATATGACTAGCTCAGGGAGCGGAGATCAAGTGGCACAATATATTGGCTACACTGGTGGTTGTTAGGGGCTATTGGTTGCCAACTGAATACAAATTTAGGAGAGAAATTCTCCTATGGGTTCACCCACCTTTGGTGGGTAACAAGCCCATTTGCGGGTGAACTCCTCACAAACCTAGTACCCTAGGGGTTGTGAGAGTACCTCCCAAGCTACACAAATCAACACTCCCTCTTAGCGAGGGCAGTACTTCCACCACTTGGAAGTATCTCGTCATCATTGGCGACACTAGCCCCATCTCTGGCATTCACTACTGTAGCATACCCTGTAGAATGAACCACACTTTTCTCGGTAGTGTCTCTGCCATTAGAAGCTTCCTATTTCTTCCTTTGCTAATAGGCCTTTATGCCATCCCACGGTTCCTTCTTGCCAGCAAAAATCCCCTTGCTTCCTACTAACCATGCGCTCTTCTTGGGTTGCAGATTCTCCCTCTAAACTTGCATACTCCCGCTCGAACTCGACCCCCTCTATGTCTTATGAACTTTCTTCTTATGATCTATAGGCTTTCCCATCAGCCGATATAGGCCATGCTCCCTAATTCCAATGAAAACTCCAGTAGAGTTAGAGCCTCTGGGCCTAAGTCTTGCTTTCCTATCTTGGAAAATCACCTCAAACCCCTTCGTCTTGATCACTAAGACAAACAACATGCTGTATTTGAGCTCCGGTACCCATAATACATCTTGAACTCTCAACAACCTACTTGACTCCATCCTGAATGGGACAACACTTGATCCTCTTATTGCTTTCTAATTCTTGTCATCAACCACCATGTGCAACTTCGAGTCCCATTCAGTTAGAGTCTCAAAAACTTCAGACTAACTTGTCATATGCTTCAGTGCTCCACTGTCCACGTACCATGTAGTCTCGTCGATGGTTCCCTCAGAGAAATGAGAAACTAGAGCAAAATCCTTATCCTCCAAACTTCTTGAGAGTTCATTCAACTCAGAACATGTAGCAGCACCAACTACCTCCTTCCCCTTCTTCTTCTCATTGTCTCCTTTCTTCTGCGGACACTTGCTCAAATAATGACTATATTTGTCACAAGTACAACACTTCAATTTGCTCAAGTCCTTCTTTGCCTTGCCCTTCATCCTCCCTGCAAGAGCCATTTTATCCTCAAAAGTCTTCTTCTTATGAAGGTCCTCGTCCCGCAGTTCTTCCTGAATGAAGTCATCCCATAGCCTGTTCCAATTTGGCATATTCTCTCGAGCGATGATCCCTTTGATGAACGACTTCCATTCCTCGGTAAATCCTTTCAAAGCAGTCCTCACCATCTCAGGATCTGAAACAGTTTCATCAATGGTAGCAAGCTCAGATCCAACTTGAGAAAGTCTTGTAAGATACAGAGCCACACCTTCACCATCTAACATCTTGGTGTTCTTCAACTTATCTCTCAATACTAACAACTGATTCTTGTTCTTGTTCTGGAGTAGATCCTGAAGAGCTTTCCACATCTCATGGGCAGTGTTCTTCGTGGACAGATGACGTATCAATGACCTTTGATACCATCTACGTTGATCAACTTCGCCTTTTGATCCAACTCCTCATACGCTTCCAAATCCTTAGGGTCAGTCGGTTTCTTAATCTCCTTGTCAGTAAATTTCTAGATCTTGTTCACCATCAAGCCCAGCTTGATCCTTTCCTTCCAGGGACTATAGTTGGACAACCCATCCAACCTATCCTCGTATCTTAGACCAACAACCAACTTCGCCATTGCTATTAGTCTTTCAACAACAATGCAACGAACTCCCTCTTGAGTTGTATGTTGTGCACACTCTGATTCACTGTCCCTTCAAAGTAGCTCTGATTCCAAGTTGATTTTTCCTCGGCAACTTAGAATCAGGTTTATGTCTAGAACACGATCACAAACGCACTAAAATGCCAAAACACAAGCACTTTGCACAGCGGAAAACGTACAACAGTGAATCAGTGTAGTACACAAGATGATTTTTAACCAAAAATTGTTATATTACAAACTTTAATACAACAAACATAGGGCTGCTGTACCAGGGATCATGGTCCCTACGATTAGCCCTGATACAAGAACAATTAGGGCTTGGAATCAACAACTTGTGACTACCAATCTACCCTTAACAAGATACACTTGACTTGCTGAAGGAGCGCTCAACTCAGCCCTTTCGGTCCACCTACCTCGAACACTTCTGGCAGGTCCTTTGCCACCTCTTCTGCTGCCCACAAGTAGTTCTGCAACTTCAGAATGCTTGCATCTTCAGCTGATCATTCTGCCACTATCAATCACTCTTGCTGCTTCAAGATGACTCAACATAGGCTAATACAAGTCTGCCCTCTAGCTTCTCTCATGTTCGTCCAAGATAGCCAACTCTTAGGGTCTTCAAGCCTGCCCACCTACAGACCTATTTGTTGCTCCAAATGTCTGAACTAGGGCATCACCAAAACTGCCCTCAACCTATCCCTTTGCTGAGTGCTCCTTCAAGATGACAGACTTAGGGCTTGGATGACTGCCCGCACACAGTGACAACTCAGCTCCTTGTCACTGTACTTAGGGCTGCTAACTCAGCCACTAACAGTCCACAAAGGCATTGTACATAGGTTGTCCTTGAACTGCTGTTCAACCCCACACCCTTAGCAACACACCTACACAGATTATAGCCAACTCACAGCCCTTGTTACGTCCCTTTCTCAGACTTCGGCCCTCTCCCAGACTTCAGTCACTTAGAACTGAGACTTTCCTAATCTTGGCCTGTAGCAACCCTCCTTCTCGGCCAACAGACCTCTATTATACCTTTGCTCTCCACAGAGACACGTAAGTCTCTAATCCGCACCTAAACAGGCCTTTCGGCTCTCCTGTAGCAACAAACCAGGACCCTTGGTCCTTCTCCTACAGCAGAGATATCTCGGCCCTTGTCATTATGCAGAACAGAGGTAATGTTAGGCCTGTTCTAGGTCACTTCTCCAATAAAAACTCGGCTGCAAACCACAGAAAAGTTTCATCACAAACTCGGTTGCTTCAACAAGTGAACAAGTCCTCCATAAGCTTGGCTAGATGACAGAATAGGGACATTCAGATCCTTCACTCCAGCTTTACTTCTTGAGAACTCGGTCTCCTTGGCTTGTAGTCTTCTTGAGAAGTTGCAGTTGGTTGGTTATCAAATGAGCTTCATTTCTTTCCTCCTTATAGTCTTCATGAGGGAATTGATTAACCCTCAAGGGGCACCACTCAAGCCTAGGCCGTCTTGATCTTGTTGACAAAAACCACAACTATCATAAGAAAATTGATTTCTTTCATTTGATAAAAAACTCCATGTTTGCCTTAGGTCCTCCTTGCTCCATTACGGGTGCCCTCATGCAATCAGTGAATAAACCATCAATTTCTCCACTTGGTTTTGCGCCCACAACTTTGGGTACAAATCCCACTGCTTGGGTACATTGCCCACAAAGCCCATTTGTGGGTCAACTCCTCACAAACCCAGTACTCCAGGGGTTGTGGGAGTACCTCCCAAGCTACAGAAATCAACACAACCATAACAGCTCCTTAATTTCTATAATTCATATTTATGGGTTTATTTAAAAATGTGAGAAAAGATGTACTGGAGGAGTGAGTTTGGGCTGTATATGATAGTGACAACTTTAGTCCTTAAATTCTAATTCTTCTGAAGTACTTGACTCATAAGCTAAACACTATGTCCCTTGAATCTCCTTGTTCCCCAACTAGACTATCTTTGCAAATAGAAAATTGTATTCTACCATTAGTAAGGGCTTTCTTTCATCTGGAATATCCACGTGGCAATTGTTTCAACAAATTTGTTTCTTTGAGCTTGAGAATCAGTTGGATAGCCTTATTACATATAAACTGGCTTTTTAAACCTCTATTTATACGGCTCATTATTTATCTTGATCAAAAATGTTTTTGTAACCTGATTTTGAGATTGGATGTAATTAATTTTACTTCTTTAATTTCCAACACAATTTATGATATTTTCTGCATTGGTTGCAGGCTGAAGGATGGGTGAAGCAAATGAATACGGGGCGAGACACTGCTGAAGACGATGTAGGTGAAGAAGAAATCCAGAATCGTCCTGCAAGGTGAGATCATTTACCTACACAGTTTCAATAGTGTTATGAGTCCAAGCTCTTGATTTGAAACTACCAGATTTCATACTTGTTCTATTTTGCAGGTTGGGGTTAGGAGCAAAGTTTGTTCCTCACTCAAAGTTTGCAGCCACCTTGAATCCGGTTGAGAAGAAACTGCGTGCAAAACTTAATGCTGCAAAAAGACAGTCTGATCTAGGCACTGAGGAGGCAGGTTCAATTGACAAAGACATTAAAGAGTACAAATGTGAAGATAATAATGCCGATGATATTGATAGTGATGATTCAGACAGCAGGGCTAATGCATTTAGCAGGAAACAGACAAAGAATTTAGCCAACTCCTTGCAAAGTCCAATAAAAAATGGGAAAAAAAGGAAGAGGAAGAACTAAATTGAGTAGTATAGATGTGCCTCTCTAGGCAGTAGTTTGTCCCGGCTCCATAAGTTGTAGCTTCATGTATGAAGAGTTCATGCTTGGAATGGGACTAATCAGACAAGAATAATTCCTTATGACAGTAACTTGTTTTGTTTGACTCGTGCTCGAGTTCAAGATAATTGACAACTGGAGTAAACACTGCACTGAAATCTGTTTATAGATTATAGTAGTGGTCAATGTTGATGCTCCAGGTATAACCTTTAGCATCTACTACAATTTTCTGTGTATTAATTTGTTGCAATGTTTGTTTGGTTCATTGTGCTCAAGCTGATATTATTTTACATAGATCTGGAAACTGGTAACTGACTGATTGATCTGAAATGGATCCATGAAGCAGACTGAGAGGTCCACCACAAACAGTTGGCATTGCTCCTATCTCTTCTCTAATCAATATTAATATGAAAGCTATCTCCATAATTATAAGTTATGGTTGAATCTATGGAAGCATTGGTTTATACATTACTGTCACTTTCGACCCTAGGGATAATATTTCTTGCTATTTTCTTCTGAGAACCACCCAAATTTCCAAATAGAGGGGAAAACTATTTTTGCATATCCAAATCTTCATTCTTTCTCTCGCATGAAAGAAAGAATGACCTGTTTGAGAATATGGACAGGAGGGAAGGGAAGCTAGTGTAAATCAGCAGTTGGTTGATGCCGTTCTTGGCACTCTGAAATAGCTTTGAATGCCATAAAATTTTTTTCTTGCTCCACTGGGGTGAAATCCCTCTTCAGCATTTGGTGAACATTTTTTATGAACCTTCTAGAGGCATTTATAACTGCTAAGTCTTCATGGCGAGAACATGATGAATGCAATGTTCTATTGACCGTCCAAGATTTGGGTTGTATGCCAAGTTACAAGTAATGTGGAAGCAGAGCCTGACAGAATTTGGAGGTGTTCCCTCCCTGCCCTCTGTTCTCTGCATTGTTAAGCTTATGTGGAGGTTGAGCCCTCAATTTTGATGAGAAGAGGGTTACCTCGCTGCCCTCTGCACCACTAAATGGAGGCCGAGGAAGAGTTTAGTGTGCAGGCAAAACATGGTGGAATGAAATGCAAGATGTATTACCTCTCTTCCCTCCCCATCACGAAGAGATGGTGAGGTCCGTGCCTAATGTAGAGGGGAAGTGAGCTACAAACAAAAGGTGTGGAAGCTCACCCTTTTAGATTTGCCGTCCACATCAATAAAATATGCCGGGGTCTATGCCTAATGCAAAGGTGGAGTGGATAACAAAGAAAAGGCATGGAGACACCATTCCACCCTTTGTCCTCCACATCACTAAGCAATGGTGGGGTCCATGCTTAATGTGGAGGTGGAGTGAACAACAACCAAAAGGTGTGGAGACACCCTTTCCCCCTCGACCTCCCACATCAACAAGAGATGTCAATGTCCATGCCTAATGTGGAGACAGAATAGGCAACAAATAACAGGTGCAAAGACAACCTTCCATCCTTTGTTCTTTTGCTTCAAAGGAAAAGGATTTCCGTAAGGATAGTTGACCTTTGCATCAATGAACAAAAGTACTCCTTCCAACCTCGAAGCTAGTTAAAAAATACATGCAACATAAGAAGAGGGTTGAGGCTTGGAGAACCTGTAATTTGAATAAAACCATCCATGACAAGGATAACCCATGGGTTGATGGTTTGATCGATATTCACCTAGAGATGGTGGAATGAATATAAGGAGAGTGGCCCCTTGCCTCATGTTAGATAATTGCTTTGTGCACCATAGATGCACAAATGCCATGATGACTTCATGAAGACAAAATATTTATGCTCTACATAATGGAACCTAGGATGAGTTGTTTCTTCTGCTAAAGAAAAACTAGTGGAGGGATCCTAGGTTGAGCTCCATAAGGTAATGGCAGTGACAACCTCCTGAACTTGTGGAATTGTTTGGTGAATGTTTGGCCTTCTAGAGCAGAAGAATATATATACTCTAGAGAGGATGAATCCATGGGTTGTTTGATGTTGGTTTTCATTTGTTAAAAGAATGATTCCTTGAAGATGTCCATGTTAATTTCCGGAACCCTGCAGCAAGAACCTCTTAGCAGATTTATCACAAATCTACTAAATAAATGCACAACTAGGTTCTTCACACAATTATTCAACGGAAACAAAATTACAACCAATCTTGATCACATGTGACACATCCGAATTTTGCCCATTCAACAATTCTTCATTAAATCTTAATCAGAACCTACTTCGGATCCTGTTCTAGGATAATGGCCCAACTGAGAAATTTACAATTACAACTTACCTTGGATATCATCCAATTGATCAATCCTTAGATGTCCTTGATCTCCTTCCCTAATTTGGATCTCCTACGCTGCACTTTTGCACCTTCCTTGTTCTCGACACTCTAAAATGGAACTCCTATTCCACTCACCATGCCTCCCTCAATATCTTGTGCTACTATATGGTTGTATGGTGTCTTTCTCCTTTCCTTAGCATTGCTCTTATAACTTTACATTGAGCTAAATCTGTACCCGTACTTTCCAAAGTGATTGATGGCCGACATTAGATCTTGCCTTAGTTGAGATCAACGGTTGAAATTAAAACATAATCACTAAAGTAAATACTTTACGTTTCGTAAGTTTCTTTAGCTCAATACCCAACATAATTAATTATGTGCTTTTCTTAAGTCAGACTTGGGCTAAGTTACAATAGAAACTTGCGCATGTTTGAGCAGGTGTCTTAATGAGACTTTAGGCTACTTTTGCATGCCTATACGCTTGTGCATAAGTACTTGCCCTAGCTACAAACATTAACACTCCCTCTTAGCGAGGAAGATACTTCTGCTACTTGGAATTGGCTTTGATCCTAGAATTGCATTTTCTGACATGGATTTGAATTGGGAGCCTTCCTTGTCACCTAGTTTGAAACCATCCTAGAAGACCTGCTCCCTTTGGACATTTTCCTGGAAGTCTCCTACTCTTGAACATCTTGTAAGGTCATCTCATAACAAGAGACCTTCTGGACAGAGTTGGAGGGATTTGCTGAGTGTTCCTCCCCACTTGAACTTGAAGGTTGATTCTCTTTGAATTGCTCAACTTTCAGAGCTACCCGCTCCTTATTCTCTCATTGTTCTGTTTCTTTCCATTGCTCGAATAGGCTAGCCATTTAGCCTATATAAGTTTCTCTCTCTAATTCCAATGATGTGGCCCTTGTCAGAGCTAGATCCCATGGGTCTCATTAGTGCTTGTGCATCTTGAAATGCTACAAGAATAGAGCCTAGCAACAAAATCGACCTAAGTTCTAGCATCCATAGCACATCCTTCACTTCCATCCTGCCTCTTGACTTGAGTTGGAGTATCACTGTCCCAAACCCCTTCACTGCATGTTTGGTATCGACAACAAACTCCACATGCAATTCTGAGTCCCACTTTTTCAGGTTGTTAAATAGCTTTCACACTTATCTCCTCGTGGCCCCTGTGTTAAGTCCTAGCACCCACAAGAAAATTGTTGGTTTATAGATCTGCTAAGAGCTTCCTTGTGGATCTGTCTCGGTCCTTTGAGACACCCATTGAAAATTTGTTGCCAAACCCTTGATTGGTATGATCTCTATCTCTCTCCTCCTTTGAGGGTTGACCTCCACCAAACTTGTTCGCTGCATTGGGATTGTCCTTCATACCTTGTTTCCATTGAACCCTTCCAACACCTTCGCTCATGGCTTGCTGTGATAGATTTGTGACCTATTTCTACTACTTGACCTATCCTTGCAGGTTGACATAACTCTTTTGGCTTGCTCACAACACCCACTACACGTTGATCCTGCTCCTGGTGGCAGCGGAACACGACTCTTGCAGTGATTGTCTGACTTGCTTTGCTACCTTGTGGACTTGCTCTTGTCCGCATGCAACCAATGGTTGTCTCGACCAACCACGTCTTGGATGGCTCCTCGAGCATCATCCTGGAATATTCTCCTTTATGGGCCCCAACGATACTCTCACAGGCCTATCAACTCTTAACTTCGACTCATCTCCCGTCGAACTACAATGTTGGTTGTTGTGTCAACCCTTTGCAACTGCCCTTTCTTCTTCGCATGTGGCTATGCCTGCTAGTCTACTAGGCACCATGTCCCATGCACCCCTGCCGCTTGCTCCAATCAACTTGAGCTACTTGTTGACATGCTCTCTTGACCTGGTCGGCTGCAACTTGTGACTGGTGACTATTCGCTGTTGGCTTTGGCCTTTTCGTCACTCATGGTGGTAGTTCTCCACATGTCCATCACACTTTTGTTGCCTTAACCCTATGTTGCTCTCTATGTTGGCACTCTATTTTGAAGGTTGCAATGTTGTCTGATGACTACAATGTTGTCCTCGCCTTACATCCTTGACAACTTATTCGTTGGTGATTTTGTTCCTCTACTACAATGACTTGAATTTCTCTCTCGTCCCCGCGACACTTCACGTCAATGCAACACTACGATTTCTCCCATGGCGACAACAGGGTGGATGGTGTCTAGTCCATCGCTGTTGGCCACCACAACGACCAACCACATTTATTTTATTTAACTTAACTATTATTCTTCCTTTGCCCTTGCACAACATACTAATTTGATTTGTATGTCCCTATGCTCACAAAAATAAACATGGTTTCTCATATGGTCACCGTCGAACTTGGCCCCAACATCCTTGTATGCATTTGGCAACTTGAGATCGGTTCTTCGAGTTTTCACTTCGATACCATGTTAATTTCCTTAATCCACTTCGATACCATGTTAATTTCCTTAATCTAGAATCCAACACTTTATTAACCTAGCAGATTTATCACAAATCTATTGAATAAATGTGTAATCAGGTTCTTAACACAATTATTCAATGAAAGCAAAATTATAACCAATCTAACTTATGTGACACAAACAAATTCTGCCCAATCAACAATTCTTCATTAAATTTTTAATCAAAACTTACTTGGGCTCTCGTCTTGGGATAATGGCCCAACCGAAAAATTAAAAGTTGCAACAAAACCTAGATCTCATGTATCTGATCAAGCCCTAGATTTGTCCTATATCTCCTTGCATGATCTGGATCTTCTATGGTGCACTTGTGCACCTTCATCTGACCCGAAACACTAGAATGGAAGTCCTTCTCCACTCACCACTAAGATGTCTCTCTGAATGTCTTGTGCTGTTGTATAGCGTCTTTCTCCTCTCCTTAGCCTTACTTTTATAAATTTACATCTAAGTTGCAATAAATTTGGGACTCCACCATTTACCAACCGTGTTTTGGTAAAAAAACTTTGAAATGTGGTTGAAATGTTTTTTAGGCACCAAACCTTGAGTTTCAATGTTCGTTCATGGTATTTTGGCATCCACATGGCACGTGTGGGGTGATACAACATGTTTGTGTGGCCCGTGTGACCCAAACACAAATCAATTTAAAAATAATAATAATTTATGAGTGGGGCAACCTAATATTCAATAGGGCCCTACTAATGCTATGTAATTAATGGTAATGTTAAGTATATGCTATGTAATTAATGGCACTGTTAAATTCTTAAAGTAAAAGTGACATTGTCTTTTACTCTTTCTTTTTCATCCTTTTACTTAAATTTTTAACATTACCATCAATTGACTCAAGATGTTTGAAAGTGGTTCCAACCTCATTGGATTTCATATGGAGAAAATGGAATTTTAGATGGCACTCCAAATCTACTAGGCTTAATCGTTTTGGGATTTTAGGATTGAGGGGATTGCAATGTTTCTTTTGGATTTTGTCATGTACAAGGGTATGGAACTAACATTTAATTAAAAACACCAAACCCTTTAGTTACCTTAATGTTAGTGGTATTGATTGTTGAAATCCTCTATAATGACCTTAGTAACAATGTACCCATCACTCAAAACAAAATTTGGATTTGACATGTTAAGCTTTTTCTATCTTAACCCTTAGAGGGTGATATTGATGATGAGGACCTCAATATGGACAATGATTTCAATGATATGTAGGTATTTGTTGTAGCATGATTTTCTTGGGCCTTGGCATTTGCTCATTTATTTATGAATTTGTATGTGTTCTAAATTATAATGTTAAAACTTAAATGTTCTCTCTCTCTCTCTCTCTCTCTCTCTCTCTCTCTCTCTCTATATATATATATATATATTATGTTTCCATGGTGTTTATGGGGTCATGTTTCCAATGCGTTCCCATTTCAGATACGTGTTTCAGTTCCCCCCTACCATGCAACTTAGCTTTACATTGAGCTAAACCCCTAACTTAATCTCCAAAGTGATTGGCAATCGAAATTAGGTATCGCCTCATTTGAGGTCAACGATTGAGATTAAAACATAATCACTAAAGTAAATACTTTACTTTTCCTAGGTTTCTTTAGTTGAATAGCCAACATAATTGATTATGTGTTTTTCCTAAGTTAGAATTAGGCCAGTTGCGATAACAACTTACTCATGCTTGAGCAAGTGTTTTAAGGAAACTTTGGGCAACTTTTGCACGTTTAGAGACTTGGGCTTGTGCTAAAGTACCTGCTTGGGCTACAAATGTCAACAATCCAAGAACTAATTACAAGGGAAGATGGCTTGGCAGCGGAGAAAACAAAAACCATGGCCAGACTAAAGAGTCATTTGGCCCCTAGCAATTTTCCAGGCCAATAACATCATTCCTAGAACAAAAACAATGAATGGTTTGGGGAGGGGATTCAATCTGATGCTTAGAAGCACATATATGAGGTCTGGTTGAAGATGCCCCAGAGAGAGTAAATCCTAGAACCAAAGGTGAAGATAGTATTGCTAGTTGGAGTTCGTAGCAAGAGAGCATTTACTAATTAGTCGCAGAGGAAAGAAGAGCACATACACAAGGTCTGGTTGAAGATGCCCCAGAGAGAGTAAATCCTAGAACCAAAGGTGAAGATAGTATTGCTAGTTGGAGTTCTTAGCAAGAGAGCATTTACTAATTAGTTGCGGAGGAAAGAACAGTGGTATTCAAGCACCCATGTTGCAAAGAGATTGATCTTTGAAGAGATTTTTCCACAAGATGGACTGAAAATCCTCATCCAAGAAAAGAATAAAATGCATTCATTATTTGGTCTGTTTCAAAAGTCTCGAGAGGACAAGAATTTTTAGAAACGTACTAGTCGAAGGCACAATGAAGTTGCGGAAGAGGGATGTAAAGTCTTCAACGACAAAACCGAGGAAGTATTAGTGGCAGCTTGGAGTTTAGTGCACATATGGAAAGCTTACCAAGAGCCCATTAGAAACTTGTATTGAGCATTAAAACCAGAACATAAGAAGTATTTTGTCTTATAGCGAGTCATTGGTACACGAGAAAAGTCTCTAATGGAGCCGATTATTGAGAATTCATAGAGTTGAGCAAGCCTCATATTTTGTTATTGGAATTTTCCTGTAGGGTTCTCCAGGGTAAATTGTTTGTGTTATGTTGTGTGTTGTTCTTTGATTAGATTACACAATGACACTAAGTGAATAGGGCACAACTCTCACTAAGATTTGCATCGATATCTATTGATATAAGATAAAATAAGTAAATGCAAAATCGATGCAACAAAACAAAGTCTCGATGCAAGCTAGAGAAAACTATTGGCATTCTTAAGTCGACAGATGGAATTAGTGTGTTGACACTGGTGTCAAATTGATGCATTGGTGTGTTGACATTAATGTCAACCTGAGTAGAGTGATGTCAACCTCAGTGCTTGGATAAGAAGATTGTGTTAATGGAGATTGTTGGCTTGGTGATGTGGCATCAAATGGGAGACTGCTCGGGAAAAGTGTTGTTAGTACTCAGGGGGAGTGTTTTGGTAGCTGCAGTCTTTAGTTGGGAACGATCACAATAGCAGGCTAAATGTTGACGCTGAAAAATACTATAAATATGATCATTGGATGGCACAAGCTTTGAAACTATTTCTACCTTAGGAGATCAACCTAGATGCTCTTGAAATTGGCTCGGTTGGATAGGCCTCAAAAAGACCTTTACATTGGTACAAGGAAGCTTGAAAAACTCAAGGATGATGGGGTTATGGCTAGTTGAAGTTTTTGCAGAGTTTCAAGCCTTAAGGTTCCATATAGACCTTGTGTTTTTACAAGAAATTTCTTTGTTAAATAAATTTTGAACTTAGGCAGACTTTGGCCAAGTCACTAGGTCGGTCTAGTCGGGAGGTTGTCTTGTCAGAAGGCTTCGGCAGGAGTACAAAGGCTTGACCCCTGACCCTCGACCTGTGTGGGACCTAGGTGGCAGGGATACATTTGGCGATAAATGGTGTTATGGGGGCATATATTTGGAGGTAGATCGTGCGCCAAGTGTCCCTCACAAGTGATTTGACAGTGTGAGGGACCCTTAATAGTTTCCAAGACTACAGTCAGGGGGGCCTCTCAAAACCGATCAATGGTTTTGCTCTAGTCAAATAATGAAGAAAACTAGTGAAAAAAATAAGGCTCGAGACCCCCTTCCTTCGTATGATGACATGGACACGAGACAACATGGACAATTGATAGGAGGACAAGTGGCACTTTATGATTGGATGAGAGAGTGAAAATGGAGCCATAGTGGTGATACGACGTTAACAAAGGGTGATGTGGCACTCCAGGCATGTGACATGTGCACCACATAGGCATGGATGATGTCAGCGTGATGTAGGCGTGATGTAAGTAAGATGATGTGGCATATTCTCGTGGTTCGTGCCAAGGTGTTGGTTTGGTAAAGTTTTCCAGTGTAATGGGAATTGGCCAAGTGGCAAAAGCTTAGGAGAGATAATGGTCCCAAGGTTGACAGAGCCCGAGACAAAATTTGCTCCCATTATCCGTCACAAAGATTGACATTGTAGTGCAACGTCGGACCAAGGTAGGAGAGAAAGGCTATCACTGAGGCCAACTGATCGATAGACGAAAGTTGACAAACGAAGGAGGAACTTCACGTAAAATTTGGCATCCCAACACTTAAAAGTTAGCAAAGGAATGAACTCCCGATCTTTAAATCCCCAAATTAAGCCCCTTCTAGCTATCACTTGGTTCTAACCCCTCGAGCATATGACGCCAAGAACATAAGGCGTAGGAGCTCATCGAATAAAATAGAGGTTAAGGCCTCTATTGTCTAGCCTACTGTCATGGCACTAACTCACATACACCAAGAAGGGCTAAACGTTAGAGGGCTTGACAAAGTTGAATATAACAAAATTGTGTCGGTGGTTATGAATTTAATAATGGAAGTAGGCATCGAGGATCATGATCTGCAGAGAGCTTTAAAGGAGCTCTGTCCACAGTAAGGGGAGCCACACCTAAGCATAGGGTTTGTGCAAAAAAAAGAGCTACATGCAAGGAGAGCCATATCAAGAATTTAAGAATGTTGATCGCGTGTTCCGTATTTCCTCCTTGGTTGTTTGAAGTCTTATAGAGCCATACAAGTTGGTGATGAAGAGCCACATTAACCAAACAATCATAATTTAATGTAAGTACTTCGTGAGTGTGCATGTGGAATGAGATTTAATTCTCAACATGGAAAATCAGACCAAAGCCCATTCTCTTGAATCAATTCAATTGTAGCAACTTATAGGACAAAACAACAGAGTGGTGTTCCATACTGGAAGTACAGACTCGAGCAATGTGAATGACAAAGGTCTCTTCATTGTTCCTTGTGTAATAGTGGAACAAAACACGAGTTTGTAGTAGTGCAATTATGGGGGAATGCAACAAAATGTTGAGCGAGTGTACTATAGAGTTGTTGAGAAAGGTCGAGTGTGCATGTGGAGTAGATAGGGGCTGAGTTTTGTTGTTTAGCAGACTGAATGCTATTGTGGGATGCTGGAGTGTTGAAGGTCGAGCGCTGTTGAATGTATGATTGTTGAAGAGAGCCAAAACATGCAGAGTGAGTTCCATAACAAAGGGCCAAGAATTGTTGAATGCAAAGATAAACTTAGGTCGAGTGAGTTCCCTAACATAGAGTATTAATTTCCTTATGAATTGTAGGTTGGGGCTTACAAAACATGGAGTTGTAGCTTCCATATGAATGGGTGTCTGAAGAACAACTTGGAGGTTAGTGCCTTTTGCAAGTGGGTTCTTGCATAAATCCATGAAGTTGGTGCTTCTGGTAAGCTGATCAGGGGTCTGCAAAAGAGGGAGTGGGTGCTTCCTACTAGTAGGACCTACCAAAACGCATAAGGGAGTTGGTGTTGCCTGTGAGTGGTTTCTCACAAAGAGAAATGAGTAATCTGACTAGAAGCTTAAGATTTACATCATAATAAAGAAAGGTTGTTGGTTTTCCCCTTTTGGGTTTCCATGTTAAATCTCTGTGTTCACATGTGTTAGTTGTTCATGGTGTTGATGTGTATGTTCATGTGAATGGTTTACATTGTTGTTTATGTGTTTTGTTGTGGAGTTCTCACATGAATGATTTCCTAGTAAAACATAAAATATAGATTGGCATTAAAATTAAAATTAGCCTTAATACTGATTCACCCGTCCCCTCTCTCAGTGTTGACATTATTTCAATCAATTGGTATTAAAGTTGGTTACTTGAAGAACAATTTCACTGCTTAAAGGTAGGTCAAGAGGAAACATGGCTAATGAAAATTGACTTACACTAGGAGTACCATTTTTGAAGGGAGCATATTATGTATTTTGGAAGTTTTAAAATGGAAGCCTATATAATGGATGAAGGTTTAGATGTATGGTCCTCTATGGTGAATGAAGAAAAGAATGAACATAGTTCAGAAGCCAGTAAGATTATTTTGAAAGGGTTATCAAAGGCCATATTCAGATAAGGTGAGACACTGTGAGTCTGCAAGAAAAATGTGGGAAAACTCCATTGTGTATATGGTGAAGACAATTATGAAGCTCAAGAGAAGGGCGATGAACCTTGTTGCTCAAGTAGTGAACCAGACACTGTTAAAGCCGTTGTTGGTAATGAAGACATGAAAAGAAGGAGAAAGAGGAAGAAGGCATTCTAGAGGAAAGATGCTCAAAATATTGAAGATCTTTCTCCCAATGAGGAAGTTGTTGCTCATCACTCTCAAAATGATGAAGAAGATTCAAAAGAGAGGTCATGTAGTTCGGAAGGTAAGCTATTGATTTGTTGCAATGTAAAGGAATAGGTCATTTAACTTCTAGATGCTCATATGACGTTTCTAAAGAAAAATATAGATATGCATCTAGTAATTGTGAAGAAAGACATACACTTGTAGCAATAACAGTTGAAGGTACCTCTCAGGAAGAGGGAAGAACACCTCATGAGGAAAATGAGAATATATCCCATGAGTGTTCGTGCATAGGAGAAAACAAGAACATCCTTTGTAGTGATAAAGAAAGGGTTGAGAGTGAAATAGATCATCGTTGTGGGTTTGTTAGTACTCTTGGTAGAAAAGAAAATGATCCATTAGAGGAAATTTCGACCCAAAAATGCCTGTAAAATTTTCACGTAATTTCCATGTCATAATATGTAAACTGATCAAAATCCTTGAAATTTAAAAATAGGTACTATCCTAAATAATTTTAAATTGTTTAATTTGGATATCTATGGAATATTTTATTATTAATATTGGTATTGGTGAAATATTTTATTATTAGTTCAATATGAGACTTTTGTGATCCATATTGTAGAATGAATGTCTTTCGGATTAATCAATCATTAGGACTTGGTTGAAGTTTCAAATCAACTAATGCGGTTCATCTTCAGGACAAGGTGAAAAAAATCATACAATTTTTAAAAATAAATCGCGGGGATGCATCATAGTTCAGGGTCAACCATTGAAAAACTAGCTGTTGGTGATCAGTGGATTAGGTAAACAGAAATTCAAAGAAGTTAGAATGGAATTATTTGATATTCTAATTTTGGTTATAAATTATTTAATATTCTAATTTTAGTTATGAATTATTAATATTTTAGTTCTTGTAAATTAGTAATAATAGTAATAAGTTGATGAGAAAGTTAATAAAAAGAGTATGGGAGATTATATAATAATAAGATAAAAATAGTTGTTTTATATAATTAATAATCAGGTTTTAAGAGAAAGATTCAAATATGCCAACAAGGGATGGGCATGATTTATTATAAATTTACGTTATAAATAGTAAAATATTTATTGTTTATTATTATAATTTTAGTTAACAATGTAAACTTATAAACGGGCACTGAAACTGTTACCCGTTTCATAGAGATAGCAAAAGACTGACCCGATTTTGAAAAAGGGAAATGCAGAACACACATATTGTTTTTAGAGCATAGTTTTTGGTACTTTAAAGTTTTTTATGTACATTATGTTTTAGAATGTTATTAATATGTATGCTAATTTAAAAAAGTGATGATTCTGCATCAGGCCCTTTTTTTAAAAGACCTATTTTTTGACTTTAAATTTTCTAATGTATGAAATGTAAATAATTATTTTCTAAATTAACAAATTTTTGACAACCTTTAAATTTTTATTTAAAAAAATAAAAATTATAAAAAAAGAAAAACATAAATGTTGTGGTAAACTATAAAAAAAAAATTGGCAAAAAAAATTAAAAAAAGCTATATAATTAAGTAATTAAAATATTTTTTTTAAAAAAAGCATTAACAAAAACTACAAAGAAAACAAAGAAGATTAAAAAAAGAAAAAACCAATAAAAATTAAAAAGCTATTAAATATATATACCATAATATATAATCAATAAAAAAATCAAAAAACAATAAAGATATTAATATATATATATATTATTATATATTAATATAAACTAAAAACATTTTATTAGAAAATCCCCTATATATAATATGATTTAAAAGAAAACATATATTTTCAATTTTAAAAAAATAGAAAAACATTCAAAACTTTAAAAAATATATTCGCATGCAGCTCCGCCACCTAAGGCCACGCCCCCACAGGCGGTTGGGCGGTCGCTGTTTGATTCTTGGAATCGGATAGCCACCTGCATGGGTAGTCAAGTGGTGGCTATCCGATTCTCTAGATCGGATAACCACTGCCCCACTGCCCGTGGGGGTGGCTATCCGATTTTCAGAATTGGATAGCCACCGCCCAACCACCCCCACGGGCGACCGAGTGGTGGCCATCCGATTCTAAGAATCAGATAGCCACCCCCCGACCACCCTCATGGGTGGCTGGGTGGTGGCTATCTGATTCCGAGAATCGAATAAACACCCCCATGGGCAACTGGGCGATGGCTATTCGATTCCGAGAATTGGATAGCCACCCCCACAGGCATCCGGGCGATGGCTATTCGATTTCGAGAAACGGATAGACACCCCCACCGGCGGTCGGGCGATGACAATTTAATTCCGAGAATCGGATAACCACCCCCGTCGGCGGTCAGGTGGTGGCTATCCGAATCTCGGAATCGGATAACCCCCCCCTGACCACCCTTGAGGTGGCGATCCGATATAGCCACCGCATCGCCACCTTCATGGGCTGCTATTCGATTCAAAGAATCCGATAACCATCACCCGGCCACCCCCATAGGCGGCTGAGGGGTGGCTATCCGATTTTGAGAAAATCGGATAGCTATCGCCCAATCGCCCGTGGGGATGGCCGGGAGCAGCGATTCGATTCTCGGAATCAAATAGCCACCGCCCGGCCACTCGTGGGGGCAGTGGCCGATAAATTTATTTATTTTAATTAATATATAATATAATATATAAATAATAAATAAATAAATAAAAAAAAATAAACTTGTTTTTTTAAATACAATAACATATTTAACAAAATTTTATTTATAAAAAACAAATTTAGTAGGCCACTGCCCCCACGAGCGGCCGGGCGGTGGCTATTTGATTCCGAAAATAGAATAGCCATTTTTCAGCCACCCCCACAGGCGGTTGAGTAGTGGTTATTCAATTTTCTCGGAATCAGATAGCCACCACTCAGCGCCCTGTGGGGGTGGCTGGGTGGTGGTTATCTGATTCTCAGAATTGGATAGCCGCCGTTCGGCCCGGCCTCGTGGGTGGTGGTTATCAAATTCTGAGAATCAGATAACCACCACTCGAACACCCCCACAAGCGTTTGAGTGGTCGCTATCCGATTCCGAAAATCGGATAGCTACCACCCAACCGCCCGTGGGGGTGGCCGGGAAGCGGCTATTCAATTCTTGAAATCAAATAGCCACCGCGCAGCTGCTCGTGGGTTATCAAATTCTGAGAATCAGATAACCACCACTCGAACACCCCCACAAGCGTTTGAGTGGTCGCTATCCGATTCCGAAAATCGGATAGCTACCACCCAACCGCCCGTGGGAAATTTATTTTTATTTAAAAAAAACAATTTTATCGCCACCGCCCCACAAGTCGTGACTATGGGTTCCAAACCGAATAGCACTTCTGGCGGTTGGCGGCTATCCGATTCCCGCATACTAACCACTAGCCGTCTCTGGGAGTGGCCGGGTGGTGGTTATCTGATTCTCAGAATCGGATAACCACCGTTCGGCCGCTCGTGGGTGGTGGCTATCCAGTTCTGAGAATAGATAACCACCACCCGGCCACCCCCACAGGCGGCTGAGTGGTGGCTATCTGATTCCGAGAATCGGATAGCCATAGCCCAACCCCTTGTGGGGGTGGCCGGAAAGTGGCTATTCGATTCTCGAAATCGAGTAGCCACCGCCCGACTGCTCGTGAAGGCAGTGGCCGATAAAATTGTTTTTTTAAATAAAAAATAAATTTTGTTTTTTTTTTTTAAATAAAATAAACATATTTAACAAAATTTATTTTTTATTTAAAAGAAACAATACAATTTTATCAGTCACCGCCCTCATGAGCGGTCGGGGGATGGATATTTGATTTCGAGAATTGAATAGCCACTTCCCAGCCACCCCCACAGGCGGTTGGGCGGTGGCTATCTGATTCTCGG